>CM044956.1:34257543-34270427 GCA_024516035.1 Bactericera cockerelli
TGCGCATGACACACACTTTCCCTCTTCTCTCCCTTTACAATTCAATATTTTGTTACATAATATCGTTACATAATATCGTTACATAATATTGTTACATAATTCCGTTACATAATTTCGTCACATAATTTTGGTTATGTGCCAGAGCAAAGACATGAAAATGTCAAAAAATGAGTGTTTCACAACCTCTAGTTTTGTAGCCATGAAACAAGACCTACTGTAGATACTTGTGGTCTGTGTTGTAGCTTACCCATCAGCTTGTCTTATTTAGAGCCAGTAACCCATCCTTTAGTATGCCTCCTTTAGTCACCAATCAAAGGGGTGAGAAGTGACATATAATTCCCCTTCAGGTGCTGGGTCAACACAAGCGCTCCGGAAGGTATTCCTTACAAACAACTGTAACCAAATTTAGAATACAATTTTTTATTGGCATGGGGGATCATAGCTGGAATTTTCTGCATGGCAATCAAGTGCTTGACCACTGAGCTAATCATGTGCTGAGCTTGGACCAAGCAGGGGCACTTGACCCAGCCTTAAATATCCAAAGGGTTATCTTAACCAACAGTTAAATTTCATGAAAAAAAAAAAAAAAAAAATGAAAGTTTCTTTATTAAACCCAACATCCTCAGTCATATCCTAGAATCAGTTTTATTGGCTATCAAGGATAATATATTATGTATTAGCAATAGTAATCCAATATCAGAAAAATGCCAATAATGGAGAATTATCTTAAGAGTATAAAAATAAACCTTAAAAGTTCCTTTTTCACCAATTTTTGTACCAATTCACATTTGTGCAAATTTTTAGTGAGGTTAGAATTATGCTGTATTCTAATCCAGTGACCAACTAAAATTTGTGCAAATGCTACTAATGAGTCTGTCACATTATTAGTAAAGTTAGAACTATGCTGTATTCTAATCACGTTGTTATGAATGATTTCAGCTAGAGAAAAAGTTGTTGGATGGTACCACACAGGTCCCAAGTTACACCAGAATGATATTCAAATCAATGAACTCATCAGGAGATACAGCACAAACTCTGTTCTAGTCATTATTGATGCTAAACCCAAGGAGTTGGGAATCCCTACTGAAGCTTACAGAGTTGTTGATGAGGTATACACTAATTTTAAGATATGTTTAATTTATCAACCTAGGCATGTACTGAATGCTCTGATGAACCTTGATCTGGATGTCCCAGATCAAGGTTCTTCTTAATGCAGAAAATTGGTTTAGCTATCCGAGAAGAAATGCAGCTTCATTTTTGTGAGCAATTCCAAAATATGGAGTTTTTGATGAAATGTATTATGTTTAATAAAAATAAAAAAACCCAATAATACTGAATGCTTAATAGCCAATTTTTTGACATTGTTATACATAAATACATAATGTACTTTTAATAATTCAATAAATGAACATCTTTTTTAAGGTGTAAAAAGAGGATACTTTTTATTCTTCTAAATAAATAAATGATAACTGCAGAAAGCACACAAGTCTAGAGTATTATTTTTGGTATGTAGAAATACATATTACATAAGTCACATATGAAATGGTAAATGTATTCTTTATATTTCAAATTAAATGTAAGTAGACCACTTGATTCATTTTATGGTCTATTTTACTACTTCAGTTTTAGTTTTGACTAGTTGCCAAAGTTAAATCTCTAAAAATATAATTTTTGCTTGTGACTAAAGTATTGTTATCTTATGTTTGCATTTTCAATATGTATTTCCTTTTACAGGTTCATGATGATGGATCTCCAACCACCAAAACATTTGACCATGTTGCTAGTGAGATAGGTGCTGAAGAAGCAGAAGAAGTAGGAGTGGAACATCTGCTGCGAGATATCAAAGACACAACAGTAGGATCTCTGAGTCAGCGAGTGACCAATCAGCTCACAGGACTGAAAGGTTTAAATCAGCAAATCAAAGAGATTGAAAAATATGTTGAACAGGTAAGTGCAAACAAAAAGTGTTTCTTCTGCTATAACATGTATGCTATAACAGCTATGTATATTTTGCTGCATAGTGAAAATATTATAACAATATCCAGTGAGGATAAGACGTGGTGGTTAAATATAATAATGCCTGGTATACGGGTACATTTATTAATGGTACAATACTTTTATACAAATTATATACATGTCATAAAAACATTAAATTTTAAAGGAACAATGGTGATTAATTTAAAGAACTCAGGCTCTAAGGCTTGTAATCCTGACACAACCCAGGCTGGGTAACACTAATATGGTTTGCCAAGTTTCCATCAGATGGAGCCTGTCTTTATCAAGTTATCATATTTGTGTTAATCACTTTCGTGATGTCTCAACTACTCAATCTCGCTTTACTAAATCCTCGCTGAAACCGGGACTTGAACGACCGACCTCCAGGTGGTTCGCCTCATGGATCAAGCTACTGAGGTCGGGCCTGTCTTTAATAACATCCAATGTTAAATACATTAAATGCATGTTGTATGATCTACCAGGTACTAGATGGGACTCTTCCAATGAATCACCAGATCATTTACAATCTCCAAGATATCTTCAACATGCTACCCGACATTACCAATGGAAAGTTCATTGATGCTTTCCATGTGAAGACAAATGATCAGATGTTGGTAAGTTCAATGCATGAATCAGCATCTTGGTTGTTAGGGCACCTATATACAATACACCCTACCCTTGTATCTCAAGAACTAGTCTGTCCCGGTAGCTCAGTGTTAAAGGCGGCACTCTGTGAATCCAGAAGTTCCAGAGGTCGTGGGTTCGAAACCCAGCCGGGACATGACAAGTTATCCTCCCATTTGGGATTTTTACCACATAATAATATGTCTTGGGCAGGCGCGGCCGGTGGGAATTTGGTTTGGGGGTGCTGTCAAAATTTTACGAAAAGAAAAACTATGCAACATTTAATACATGTCTGCAAGGCCTAGTGGTGAAGTGGTTATGTCAGGGAGAGGGAATTCTAACTAGGGGGTCAATAGTTCAAGTCTCACGTATGGTGATTTTCGAGAATTCTGTTAGAGTGGTTAGGTATCATAATAAATTAATTTGTTTTAATTTATAAAAATGATTAGCTGACGCAAATATATTATGATGATAATTTTGGAATAACGTTTATTTTTCACGACCATTGTAGATTTTTTTTCAACATACATGAGAAGAAAAAAATGTTCAAAAGAAAGAAAATAAAAATTTATAAAGGACTTACTCTTTACTCTACTGATTATTTGGAGTAGAATCCATTCGCTGGATTTCGAACTAAACTTGTGAATGGCTTTTTCATTGAAGTCAGAATCAAATATGTACCTATGTTTGAAATCATTTTTTTTTTGTGAAGTGAAAACAAAGAAAACTTATTCTTAGTAAGATGTCAACTGAATTAATTTTGTTTTTCCATACCTGCTTTGAAATGTAATTACCTAATTCCTCTGTGATAAAAAAAAAACAATACTAAAAGTAAAAATATACATTTTTAACTTTAAAGAGAATGAATCGATAATGCTAATTTAACTTTAATATCCTTTATAAGAAGTTTCAAACCCAACTTATTACTTAAATTGATTGCACAAATTTAATCTTAAAATGAATTCAAAATTAAGGATAAAATAAATGTTATAATTATAGACCGATATTATGTTTACAAAAATTTTGGTAAAATAAACTGTTAGGTAAATTCAATGATTATTTGTTACACTGTACTTTAAATCATTAAATAAATTGTAACCGATTATTAATTAATTTTCAAAACAAAAACACGTGAAATTATTAACATAAATTTCGCGGAACGAAAGGGCCGAGACCGAATCACGCGCGAAGGAGACCTTGAACTAGTTGTGTAGTTCCTTGTTCCTTCCTGCTTCGGTGCTTCCCCTCTCCTCATGAACGAAATCTATAAATAACTTGCATTTTTCTACTTCATAGCTCTAGAAGATTGAAGTCAATCAGATTTTTTTCAGCGGACACTATCTTGCTTCCTTGAGACAAAATCGTCTCCCCCGAGACAATTTTTTTTCGTTTCTTTGTCCCTCTCTTCGCCCCGCTGTGCGGTTTGGTTTCGTTGCTCCATGCCTTCTCTTTCAATAAGGCATGAGCAGAGAAAAGAGAAATGCTCTACCGAGCGCGGCAGTGCTCCGCACGGAGAAGCCAAAAAGTAAGAAGAGCGTATTAGATTTATGTTCTCTACAATCAAGCTTGAGTAAAGATTTATCTTATTAGGTACCTAGTTTTTATTTAGTACGATTTTTATTTATTTTAATGATAATTTTATGAATTGATTGTTCGAGATATGCCTAATGATTTTCATTTACTACAAGCTAAAGAACCATGAATTTTCTTTTTTTTTCCTTTTCGTCTGGGGGTGCTGGAGTTCCGCAGCTCCTTAGCACCGGCCGTCCCTGGTCTTGGGCTTACTGCTGGAATAATGGGACAATAGGACTTTAATAGTCCTTATCGGGCAGTATAAAAAAGATTATATTATTATTATTACTTAAGATCTCAACAAGTGGTAAAATATGGGTTGCCTCATTTTTTAGGAGAGCTCAAAACACTTTGGCTGTGGCCAGCAGTTTAAACTGGATGGACACCACCGCAATAATCTTCAATAGAATGACCTTAAAAAGAGTTAATTGTAAAGGTGATAAAAGAAGGAATTTATTGGAACAAATTCTGACTACAACCTACTATTCTCAAGATACTGAGTTGGCTGGCATGGCTAATGTCCCTATTTTCTGACCTATAACTTGTGAGCCATAATTCGCAAGAAATTTAGATGGTGAACCTGACATTGGCGGAATTTCGGCGTCAGGTGGACTTTGGTATTAACTTAGGAATATTGAAAAATTCATGGGGTTTCGAAATTGAGCATTGTGTATAGATAGGTAAAATTTCATATTTCATCAAGATAATTCTAAAAAGTCTTTTTCAGAAATAGAATTTTGTTTGCATATTTCCATTCAATTTGTAAAATATTAGAATTAATTTCCCCAAAACAAGGAGAAGTTTAATTATCAACTGTTCCTTCATCCTCAGGTTGTCTACCTAGCTGCTATGATCAGGTCTATCATCGCCCTGCACAATCTTATCAACAACAAAATCACCAACAGAGATGCGGAGAAGAAGGAAATCAACAAGAGCAAGGTGGAGGAGAAACCACAGGAAGACAAGAAGCCAGAGATCAAAGTCAAGTAATCTCTGTTGCCTATCTCTCCCCTTGTTTCATGGTCTTATGTTAGAGGACTTTCCTCGAGATTAAATATTTGATATCGCTCGAGAATAATTTCTTTCTTATTACTGGACTGATGTTTGATGTTCTGTTCTTATTTTTAATTACTGCTTCATTTTATATGTGGACTTTAGTTCATAATAGTACATCTACATGTTTCTTGGGGAAAGTCTGAAGGACCAAGCTGTAAATAATGTACTTTGCAGGATTGACATATGACATCATGTGGTAGCTATTAGCAAAATAGTAATCAAGCTCTGGTTGGGTGGAATTTGGCAGGATTTGAAGAATTATGGTCATTTTTTTATTTTGGTATTTCCAACAAATTTCGTTGTGAACGTCTATGCCAGTTGACCATTGGATTTTAGATTTTTCTTTAATATTTGAGTACCTACTCAATAATAATAGTTTACAATTTGCAAGTCCACCCTTTCTTAGTAGTCAAATTTCTGAATCATGTAAGTATTAAATTTTATTTTAGAACCAGAAAAAGATAAATGATAATACAAGATATACTATAATACAATTAAGATATTCGATATATTTTGTACAAATAGAGAAAATTCATTTATTTATACATGTCTGTATTCAACTCCCCCATTCACAGAAACATGATGTCAATTGGAAATGTGTTGACCATAACAGATACAACACAATGTGAGGTTTATGTGTATTAACTTTTACTTTGCTATTCTTTCTTATTCTACCTTCATTTGATCTAATATTTATTTAAGATTAACTTTTGTATCAAGAATAAATGCAATTTATTAAAAAAAAAAATCCATCAATTCTCAATCTTTGTACTTTTCTACATCACATTTCGTTTTGATAGGGTCGTTATTTCGAGCTGTCTCCTCCAATCAGCTGTTTTCTAGACTCCATTTCGTAATAGTCCTAATATTTTCTGAGGTATAAATTGATATTTTTAGAGAAAATCTGTGCAGTAAATAGTAAAATGTAATAATCTGTGTGAGTGTAGTATTGATCATAATTTATAGTTTATCTTTTATCATATTTTTCTTTTGATACTAAACATAGTTAAACAAAAAGAATACTTAGATACTATCCTACTTTTGACTGAGGTTCTTCATACTTGTATATTCCAACCAGTAAATGTTAGTTTTGCCTTGTGTAAAAACCACCCTTCTCATGTTCTACAGTAAATAAACCAGCATACTCGTTAGCATCACACCCAATGAAAGCCTGATTCGACATCCTTGTGATTTCTTAATTTTGGTTTCTGGGAAGGCAAATACGAAAGGCTCCATTTCTGTGTTGTTGTAGTTGTTGAAGTACCAAGACATGGAGGCGTTCTTAGTGAGCGGAAGTGTGGTGGAGGTGCGTCTTGCTCTCTCTGTGGAGGTGGTCCTCCGCGTGGTGGTTATTCTCTCTGTGCTGGGTGCCTCTGTGGCTCTGGGTCTTTCTGTGGTTACTGCCTCGACGGTTGTGAGTGCAGGAATAGGGGTTGATTTGTTATCAGAGTCGGAGGGTTGGTAGTACTGGAGCTGCAGATGGGAGGGACTTTTAGCCAGACGGACAGTGCTTTGGAAACCCTGAAAGACAAATTAGATGGTTCAAACGTGACCTTTTCTTCTTTTAATTTACCTTTTCCTTTTCAAATGAGATTAGATTCGTGCCAGCCTCTCCAATGAGAGGCTGATATTACTTCCAAGAAATTTCTAATATTAGAAATCGGAAGTATTGTGCTCGTTTTTTGTAAAAAAATAAATAATTTTTGCTCCGATTTTCTTATTCAGGCAAGTGTTTTTCAAGTAATCAAGTGGTTATTCCTCGCATTTAATCTTAAAGGTTTAAGTTTCCTTTCACTTTGCATTTGTTTAGAAAAGCTGAAATATCTTATTAATGTGACAAGAATTATATTACTTCCGATTAAATTTCTAATATTAGAAATCGGAAGTATTGTGTTCGTTTTTGTAAAAAAAAATATTTTTTTGCTCCGATTTCAATTTTTTTCATATTTCTGGACGTTTCATAACCTACTGAGTAAATTTGGTTTTGTGTCCGTCTGTCGGTCTGTCTGTCTGTCTGTTAAAACGATTCCTTGTAACGCGCAAATCTCGGAAACTACTCGACCGATTTTGATGAAATTTTGCATACATCTAGGAGACATTCTGTAGATGGTCCCATTTTAAATTCATCGAATTCATACCAGCGGTTCTGGGTGAAAGAGACCATGCGCCTGACCACTAACTTTTTACTTAAACGCTTATATCTCGTGAACGGTAAACCCGATTTCGATTAAATTTTGTAGGAATATGCATATTATTGTTTTACATAGGTTATTTATATTTATTTTCAAATTAATTCTAATTTGACTCTGATATTTAAGAAAATCCGAAATTTTGGACAAAAAAGTAAAAAAATAAGGACCACGACTTGCCGATACAGAATTTTTTGTGGAATACAGATTATATTCTACCATATAAAACAAATTTGAAGAAAATCGGTTGAGCCGTTTTGGAGATACAAGTAATTTTCTATAAAATCTCAAAATTGGCACGTGTTTACAATGTGAAGCAATCACGAGGAAGTATTGTGTCCATAATTGGCAGTGTTTTTTTTTGTACTACCGCAAATCTTTTGATACCAACGCCACTTAAAATGACTTTTTACTAAATATGACCAGTTGTTTGTATGGCCATAGATATTGACATGCACCACTATAATCTAATTAAATATAGATAAAATAAATTAGGCCAGGTAGCATATAAATTTGCTCATTATTCAATAATGTCCATTGTAATATCTCATTCTGAAATTGCTAGAGCCTACAATTTTCATCCTCACGAATAAAGAAAAAACTCAATTTTTTCTTATAAATATAACTATTCTTTTAGATTTATGGCTATCTAAATTAATTCATGATTCTCCTAGTACTTGATTTTCATTAACTAAAACAACGTTTCTGAGTATTTATCCTTGACCATAACTAATCTTAATGATGCAACATTCTCTGTCGACCCTGTTAAAACGCTCTATAAACTTTGCATGCAAGAAGCTACTGTTCTTATCTTGATCATCATCAGCGAGATGATGAAGCAATCTGCTCAAAGCATAGCTAGACACTCGATATAATATGGTGAACTATTTCTTTACAGTTTAAGTCAAAACTTTATAGTGAGAGAAAATAAAATAATTTGTTAATATTGTTATCAATTGAGAACAGGTAGTTTTAAATACTATTCCTGATCAAAACACTGATTTTCTTTTACAAAACACTGGATAGCTAGTTGTTTCTCATCGGTTAAGAGACCATTTTACAATTATCATGCAGAGTTCAAAAGTCTCAAGTTCTTGAGTTTTTACATATTAGAAGGAAAAAAAAACGCCAAATTTTTAATAATGGATAATTTTTAGGGGCTTGTACACCAAGTCTAACTTCTTATCATTATATTGCCATCGCCTACGTTTGGCATTGATTTATATTCAAAATCTATAAGATAAATCTTCTTTAACCTCTTCTCATGGAACTTAATGAACTATTAATATTAGCAAGCAACACCCAGGCATGATCCCTAATGTGGTGAGGAAGCAAAGCAAAAAAGCTAGGAGGGTAGGTGATCTCTTCACCTCACAAGTCTTGCTCAGTAATTAATCACAATCCGCGTGTGAACGCCTGGTCGGGAATAAACTTTAATGACCTGTAAATCATCGACCGGACCAACATTAGGTCCTGAGAGGGGGGAGGGGGACACCTTGACGATTGTGGGCCGCCCTGTGCCCGTGGGAATGTACGGGGGTAGCTGACCCCCGGGTGCTAGGAACCCAGTGAGAGGGGAGGGGCGCTGTTTAGGCGGACTTTCTACCCCTCCCCCACCGTTGCTTCCTCTGGGATGATCAAATGCTGGAAGTGAAAAATGGTGATTTAACACATTAGATTCTTTTTGTAAAGTGAACAATCATAAGAGGAAATAAAAGTCAGGGTTCTGGTGTGAAAGGTTATAAATAGTCTATTTGTGTAGACTAGCTTCCATGGCTTAATGGTTACTGCACTAGTCTTGTACGCGGGAGACCCGGGTTCAAATCCTGGCGGGGGCAATAACTTTTCACCGTGCATTGGATGTTTTCGGGGGTCAGCCTCGTGAGGACAAAGAGTAGCTATAGAGACATTGTCTATAGCGACCCAGTGTCAGCATGTAGGTAAAATTGCCATTAATGCGATTTGAAATTAAAATAGAAAAAAAAAAACATTTTTTTTGCTAGTTTTATCCAAAACGGTCGAAAAGTACGCTTTTTGGCGGCGCTCCTGGCGGTGCACTGGTACCTCCCAGAAAAATTAATAGATGAAATTGCGCTACGTGTGTATGTATGTGCGCTTGGACCTACATGAAAAAAAAGAAAAAATACTAGCTCACGAAGTATGCTCGATCTTCGTTAGGTAATTATTAAATATTTCTTTATAATAAGATAAGGAAAGTGAAAAGCGGGACAGTTTAATGATTTTGGTCAAAAGCGGGACATTTTAGCGTCCCGAAGAGATCGCTCGGGACAGCGGGACCGTCCCGCCGAAAGCGGGACGTATGGTCACCCTAGGCATGATAGACACTAAAGTAAAGGCTGTAAATCCTCATGTTGTTACAAGGACAGAGTCGTCCTGTGTTCCAATCTCAGTTTGATTTCCTTTTGATTTGAATCAATGACAGTTGTTCATTGTAGAATATCATCTTGAGGCAGACATACACTGTCCTGCATAAGAATCTCAACATTCTACCAGATAATAAAAATAATTTACGGTAAAAAATATCCAAGAGAATCAATGATTACAAAATGCAACAATTTTTCTGCGAGCTCTTGTACTAAATCAAAGTTATGCTAAATGAGACTTATCTAAACTATTTTGAACAATACCATTACTTTCATATATACCTATTATTAATTTTTTTAGGTCTCATTGTTTGAATTCTCACCTGAAGTTGTTGTTGTTGTAGGATGGTTAGTGGTGGCGATTTTGGGATTGCCTGGGCGGCTTGTACTGGTCTCCTCTTCAATACTTGGTGGATACTCCCCTCCAACAGGATATTCTATACTGTCAGCACCTCCATTATCATAGGGACCGCCTGCCCCATTATTAGGTCTGCCTCCATTATCATAAGAACTTACTACTCCAGTGCTAGGTCTGATACCATTTTCATAAGAACTTAAACCCCCATTGCTAGGTCTGATACCATTCTCGTAAGAACTAGCACCCCCATTGCTAGTTTTTAACCCATTTTTGTAAGAACTTGCACCCCCATTGCTAGGTCTGATCCCATTTTCATAAGAATTCACACCCCCATTGCTAGGTCGAACCCCATTTTCATAGGAACTTTCAACCCCATTACTAGGTCTTTCCCAATTTTCATTAGAACTGGCACCTTCATTGGTAGGTCTTTCCCCATTCTCATAAGACCCAGTACCACCGTTGTTAGGTCTTTGAGGAATGTATGTTGAGTTTTCTATGTAGTGAATTTCATCCGAGTGAACAAAGGGTGAAGGTTTGGAGCCTCTGTTTGGTTTTGAGCTGGAAGATCTGAGAAATGTAAAAATAGATTTCAATTAATTAAGAAAAAGAAATCTTTGATGAAGGTGATCCCAAAGAGAATCTATCATTATCCGTGAATTCATGACTCTAACCTTAATGAGTTGCTAGTGTTGTGTTACTACAAGATTATTACTTCTTGTAGTCACCGTAGAGCACTAAGCTTGCACCCACGGTGACCTGGATTGATCCCCAGCAGGGTAGAAAATTTTCTGTCCTGTACTTGGATCTACCCGGTCCACACTCATACATTGTATGGAAAAATGAGCTGTTGGAATCTCGTGATGCTGTGCTATCCACTTAAGTTGTGACAATATTTCACAAAGAAATTACACACTTAATTATTACTCGTTTTTAATATAAAATTATGAAGGTATTATAATTACGAATTACTGCAAGTCCTTTTGTAATACCTATGATATCAGTAATGTGTACACTTGTACAGTGTGTAATTGTATACCCTTTTAAAAATCATTTTGAGATTTTTTCCAAGTGTTCAACAATAAATCATGCTAGAGAGATGTCACACAGAAACACTTACGAATAGTTGCTTGAAAAGGAGACTTTAGATATGGTGGCATGCCGCGGTGGAGTGCCACCGTCATAAGACTCTCCCAGCTCCGCTGCATACTCGTGATTATTATCTGTATCCTGTCCACTGTCAAAACTTTGGTAGCTAATAGGTCCTCCACTATGGGAGGTGATCACTGGATTCAACATGGGTTTGAAGCCTCCACTGCCTGGCAGCATTGGAATGAACCCTCCTTCCACGGGCGTTTCAGGTTCAGGGGGCGGCTTATTGAATTTTCCGCCGTGGACTTTTCGCCCTCGTCCGTTTTGGTCTCGGTTCTTAGTGCCCCAGAAGTTGTTGAAGCTGACTCCTGAGATAGGAGGAATGGGAACTCCGAAGAAGGAGAAAGTGGAAGGAGGCTTGGTGCTGACAGGGCGAGGGGTCGAACTGCCGGTCTCTGCACTGTGACTCTTGTTGCGAGGACCTGGGGAAAGAGAATGTCGGTCATTTGTCCATCCATGTCATGTTGCGTTTATGCATGCGAATTTAGTGACGATTCACAAAAGTACATTCAATATAGTGGACTTTGATGAGTCAAAGTCAAATATTAGTCTGTCATAACAAACTGACAAATATTAGTCTGTCATAACTTCTTTTTTAAAAATTTAAAATAAAATTAATTTGTGAGCAACTTCTCGTTCTTCTGAAGTTCTCGATGTAGGGTCTTTCCTAATATCATAGAGAACCATAACAGTGTTAAACGCTTTCATGAACTCAACAATTTAGTTTGAAACGTACCTGCATACAGTGTCGGAGTGTCCCCCGGAATGTAGTGGGAGAGTACACCCGACGGTATACTTGTATTCTTATCCACATTACTGGTGTGGGGCAGATTCTGGATGTGGGAGTCCTTGTAACCCTCCTCGCTCTCATCATCAGGAAACTTGACATCCTCCATGCTGTCGCTCCCAACTCCATTATCTTCAGGATGAGGCTCATCATACCCCTGGTCACTATATCCACCGCCTTCTTCAGCACTATTCTCATTGCTGTGCTGATCCTGCAAGTCCACGTAGCCTTGGAAGTAGTCTGTCTCTTCTGGCAAAGGTTTGGAAGGACGCTTTGTGGTGAACCGGTGGGGTTTGGGCTTTTGTTTGGGTTTCCTGTGGTGCTTGAGAACTTGCTGGGTTTGTTCAGGAAGAGTCGCGTTTCCTGCTTGTGAGTCTTTGTTAGGATTAGTATGGGAGTTAGTAGTGGTCGTTGTAGCGTTATCTGAAACTGTTACACATGCACCATAGAAACGGGTTAATGGTTAAGAAAATTGTAAAACCGTTAGTGAAACCCAAAGATTTGTTTCATTTTAAACTTAACTTTCAACGGATTAAAAAATCTTGAATAACTACTTACCCTCTAAACCACCTTCTTTCTACCATTACCAACATGCTTTGTACCTCTCCCATTTTTCGTTTGTAAAATTATCTTTCTCTGTAGGTTATATAACATTGAATAAATTAGAATTGTATTGAGTCAATCCTTACCTTCGAAACCATCCACCTTCTCTCTACCATTACCAAACATGCTTTCTACCATTTCCATTTTTTTGTGCAATTATCTTTCTC
>CM044956.1:34270527-34328237 GCA_024516035.1 Bactericera cockerelli
TGAGCGAAATTTTGTTTCGAATCTCAAGAGATTTTCCGTTTTCTACCGTTTTCGTAATTTTCCTCCCTTTCCTTTATCTCATTTCATCAATGTTATTGTTTATTCCCTTCATCTCGAGTTAACTCCCCTATCCTTTCCTTACTTCTGGGCACCAAAATTCAACACCTTCTTCATATTTTAGGTGGAGAGAATACATATTATACTGAAATGATGGAAACTTGGAAGGTATGAGAAACATATCTTGCCTGAGGATGTGTTACCCAATCTTTGAATGTATGTATTTATGCAACATGTTGAAGCCTTTTTTCCCCGTGAACACATTTATGTATAGCTTCGGGTAAGGGACAGCATACTTGTTGCATATAAAGAAAGCTTCTGAAATGCTGTTATCGCAAGGATATATTGAAGATTGTCTATTTCCTGTCAAGTACCATCAAGTTTATGTACGAGAAACTCTCCATCATTGTGACAAAATCCCTGTGTGCCACCTTCTATCCTGTCCTTACCAGGGACGGCCGGTGCTAAGGAGCTGCGGAACTCCAGCACCCCCAGACGAAAAGGAAAGAAAAGTTTTTTTTTTCATGTCTCTCTAGCTTGTAGTAAATGAAAATCATTACACATATTTAGAACAATCAATTCATAAAAAATATTATCATGATAAAAAAATCATACTAAATAAAAACTAGGTACCTAATTAGATAAATCTTTATCCAAGCTCGATTGTACAGAACATAAATCTAATACGCTCTTTAAACTTTTTGGTTTGTCCGTGCGGAGCGCTACCGCGCTCCGTAGAGCATTTCTCTTTTCTCTGCTCATGCCTTATTGAAAGAGAAGGCATGCTATTGTAATAGAGCAACCAAACCTAGGTCGGTGCGGTTCAAAGAGAGGGACAAAGAAACAAAAGAATTTTGACTCCGGGCAGAAAAACAGGAGAGAGACAGGGACCGCTGAAAAATTTCTGATTGACTTCAGAGCTTATAGAGCTATGTGGTAAAAACACAGAGCTATTTTTAGATTTCCGTTCATGAGGAGAGGGGAAGCCGGAAGGAACTACAACTAGTTCAAGGTTCAAGTAGTTCAACGTCTCGTCCTCGCGGGGTTTGGTATTGTGCCCTTTTATTCCGCGATATTTATGTTAATAATTTCACGTGTTTTTGTTTTGAAAATTAATTAATAATCGGTTACAATTTATTTAATGATTTAAATTACAGTGTAACAAATTAAACAAATAACAATAAATTGAATTAACCTAACAGTTTATTTTACCCAAAGTTTTATAAACATATAGGTCTATAATTATAACATTTATTTTATCCTTAATTTTGAATTCATTTTAATATTTAATTTGTGCAATCAATTTAAGTTGGGTTTGAAACTTCTTATAAAGGATATTAAAATTAAAATAGCATTCTCAATTCATTCTCTTTAAAGTTACAAAATGTATATTTTTACTTTTGATGAAAAAAGTATAGAAAGTATTGTTTTTTATCACCTAGGAATTAGGTAATTACATTTCAAAGCGGGTATAGAAAAACAAAATTAATTCAGTTGACATCTTATTAAGAATAAGTTTTCTTTGTTTTTCATTCACTTGACAAAAAAATGATTTCAAACATACATATTTGATTCTGACTTCAATGAAAAAGCCATTCACATCACAAGTTTTGTTGGAAATCCAGGCGAATGGATTCTACTCCAAATAATCAGTAGAGTAAGTCCTTCATAAATTACTCTTATTTTCTTTCTTTTGAACATTTTTTTTTCTCATCTATGTTGAAAAAAATCAACAATGGTTGTGAAAAATAAACGTTATTCCAAAATTATCATCATATCTGCATCAGCTAATGATGTTTATAAATTAAAACAAATTAGTTTATTATGATACCTAACCACTCTAACAGAATTCTCGAAAATCACCACACTTGAGACTTGAACTATTGACCCCCTAGTTAGAATTCCCTCTCCCTGACATAACCACTTCACCACTAGGCCTTGCAGACATGTATTAAATGTTGCATAGTTTTTCTTTTCGTAAATTTTGACAGCACCCCCAATCCAAATTCCCACCGGCCGCGCCTGGTCCTTACCATCATTTCATCTACGATTTCATGCTCTAAATAATATGTTCGAATTCTTCTCTTTTAATATCTTAAAAAGACCTTTTTTGTAAATATTTCCTATCACTTGATAGTACTTGTAAATATGAACAAAGCACTACTATAGTTCATTAATAATTACGTATAGACTACTTTTAAATTTTTACAATTCAAACAAAGTTTTCTAGTACACCTGTAATCCCTTTCTGAAACTTCAATCTCTTAATCCTTTCATTCAATTTTTATATTTTCCTAAAGTAAAAGTTCGAGTAGTTCTAAAAGTTAAAATCTACAGGTATTCTCTTGTTTAATTTTAGCAAGCTCTGCTCTAAAATATCGGACCCTTGCTTGTATATTGAACTCGCAACATCAACATTATCTCTATCTCTAGTCCATGCCATTTCACTCTAGGCAGTCTAGACTCTAGCTAGTGTTTACGTCAAGTCAATGTGACTCCACTACTCCAGAAGAAGTCAGTCTAATAGAAAAGTTGAAGACAACTCCTTATAATTGGAAAATTTAATAATGCTTATTCCCTCTACCATATAAGTATAACCCATTTCAAAGCTCAGACAGAGCACCTCCAGAGACGCTCTTGCAGTAATCGAAATATTTCCTATCCTTCTCGTCCTTCGCTTAATCATCCACCTGTATTTCCAACTCCTCTTTCACCTCCTTTTCTCTCAAGATCTCTTGTCTTCTCTGTACGTCCAACCTTAAGGAAATAAAAGTATTAGAAATTAGAAATGAAAGTTTTGTGTGTAAGAGTGGAAAAGAATCATAGCAACATAGTGGAGAGGGAGAGTATCTTGGGATGTGATACTTGTGTGAGAAGTGATGGACGAGAAAATTGGTTGAGTACAGGGTGTCTCACATGATTCTTTCACTCTGGACTTTTAGGGTAGAGATATTTTTTAATGATATGTATTTTTAAAGAGGAGGTATAACAAAAGATCCAGTTCAATTTGAGACATAAAGTTCAAATGTTTTACGAGCAGGAACATTTACTAATAATTGCTATGAATCTCGTGTTGAAGACTGAAGCACGCTAAAAAAAGTTTTTTCAAATTTGATTCATAAAGTTTTTTTATGCTGAATCTGCAGGGTTTATGAAGAATTTTCCGTTTTTTTTTCAAATTTCTTCATAAACCATGCAAATGTCAACGTTTTCATAAAATTGTGGTTAGCATAAATATCGATCATGCAGATTGATTCATAAAATATGCAGAATTTTATCCGTGACGTCATCAATAAGGATTTTTGTGCAGAATTCTGCCTGATTGTTTTTTTGAAGGGTCTTTTGTTTTCATAAATGATGCTAACTATCAAAAAACAGTTATGAAAACCAAAAAAGTGTGTTTTCATAAAGTTCACGATGGACAATATCATGAAAACTTTTATTTAATAAGGTTTGATTTTCATAAGTTATGCTAACCTATTGAAGAAGAAAAAGAAGAAGATGCTACCCTATTGAAGAAGAAGAGTATATGTTACCTATATAAATACCTATAGGATATAATAGCGCCAGTTAAATCCAAAAACCACAAAAATACGTTCAATTTTCTCACCAACATGACCATCTAATATATTATATTTATAGATATTCTTGGAATATGGTATGGAATATCGGACAAGAAGAAAACATTCTTCTTTTACTCTGTCTTTTGCCGCTCAAATATGCAGAGTCGACGTTCATTGGTAGTACCTACCTATAATATATTAGATAATATAATTCTTGGAATTTGATCATGACGTGGTGAAACCTTGAATGTATATTTGTGGTTTGAGGATTTACCTGAAGCGCTTGATAAATTATAAAAATAACTTGATTTTTTTAGAAAGACATTAGGCCGAGTCAATACCTGCGTTGAGTTGAAAGGTAGCGGTTATATAAGTAATACAACCGCTACTTTGTGTGTGTTCAAAGGTTATAAAATCATAAAAATATTGAAAACAGTAGAAATTAAAAGAATACCATAGGGCCTGTTTTGTGGGTTTTAAGAAATATATTAGGTATCTATACCTATTAATAGGTATTCACATCATATTAATATAGTTATTTGGGTCAGTTGTTGATGACATTCAACCCCATGCAATGGGTCTGTTGTAAGTTGTTGTTCAGCAGAAACCAGCTTTTTTTTAAGATTTGTCTACCCTGGAACCGCGTTACCATTACTTCGGGGTAGGAAATCTTACAACCATGCCATTCCTACAGCGAAAATTTTCTGCTAGAAAAGTCCGCCACGGCCAGGATTCGAACCTGCAACCTTCGGATCGAAAGACAATGGACTTAACCTCTCGACCACGGAGGTCGGCATCATAAACCAGCTTCCAGCTACTCACATATTATAACTTTCATGCAGTGAATTCTTAAAGGCTGCATGACATCAAAGAAGCCGCGCTAAACGTTTAGGCAGTAGGATGTATAGATTATTGGCAACATGAGCTATAAGCATAGATTATGTTTAATTCGCAGAAAAAACGTTGTCTTGCTAAGTCTGTACAACTTTCATGCAGTCTTTTTAAAGGCTGAATAACATTATGAAAAAGAAAAACGTTTATGCAGTAAAATGTATAGACTACGCAAAAGATTCATATAGTGACAATGGCAACATAATCTATTAGCATAGATTATGTTTAATTAGCGTAAAAAACGTAGTCATGCTAAGTCTGCACAACTTTCATGCAGTCTCTTCAAAGGCTGCATAACATTTATGAAAACGGAAAACATTTATGCAGACAGATGTATAAGTTATGCGAACGATTCATAAGAGGAAATGGCAGCATGAACTTTTATGTTTAATTAGCATGAAAAGCTCAGTCATGCTAAGTCTGTATAACTTTCATGCGGTCTTCTCAATATCATGAAAATGGAAAACTATTATGAAGAAAGATGTACAATTTTTGAAGAATTCGCATATTTGTCTCTAGATCTCATGAAAGGTTATGCAGAAGATTCATAACATGTTTTTAATCATGCAGAAATTGCCTGACTGTTTTTCAGTTTGCATGAACTTCATGAAAGCGGATGCCTCGATTCCTTACGACAAAACAATGAAATCTCTAGTCATTAGTGTGCAGACTCTTCTCCTTCTCTCAATCTTTAACGATCGTACGTTTGTTCAATTTTTTTAGCTCTTTAAAACAATTAATTATTGATAAATTTTCAAAAGTTGTGTTAAAAAGTGAAAAAAATGAAGAACGAACAACGAACTACCTGTTATCACCTGTTTATTTTCAAGTCATCGTCATACAGATACTTGAAAATAGGTACCTAGTTCTCGTGCGAGAGATGGGGGGGATAGAGTTTGCACCTAATCAAAGCCGGTTTCTACAAATCGCGGCCGGCCGGTAATTGTAAATAACCTTTTTTTTTTATTAAAGTGGGTAGGTATAAATAGTTCTTGTGGTAATATATAAATTCATTTCCAACTCCAACAGTACTCCCTAAGATACCAATCAACCTCCCTGCTCGTCCGTAATAATAAATTTGCATAATAATAAATAATATACCTTTCTCTTGAGTGTGTTTTCTCGTTCAAAGTGTTTTTGATCTAAGTGGTAAATAAAATCAAATCAATTCTTTTTTTAATAATACCTACCGGTGAATAAATAATAACAGTTTCAACACTTGGTTACATTAACAATTTCAAAGTTCCTGTATAAGTTAGTTTCAAAGTTCCGGTCGGTAATGTAGGTTTTAAAAAAATGTAAAACCTTGTAAATAATAATACCTAGTATAATAATTTTAACATAGTGAAGGGTGAAGTTTTTACTAATAAATAAGAGTGAACATTCATATAAGTTTTAACATAACTTGAAATTACTAGTATAGTTTAACTTTAGAAACATGTTGAATTTAATTTAAATAGACATAAATTTCAATTTCTATTTATCCCTGTACGTACCTACTTTTGTAAACAACTATTCATCTCTGCATAACCTTCTGAGACCATGGAGTCATTAGTAACAACTGGCGATCTTCTTCGACAATGGGACCTAGCAGAATACGTAGAATTGTTTGAAAGTAAGTAGAAAATTCATACTTCAATTTATTACTGGTGATGTTTAACCTAAAACCAACCAAAGCATACTGTGAGAACAAATAAACTAATCGCCATTTTCTTTTACTATCAATAATAAAATATTAAATTTGACAAACTAAAAATAATGGTTAAAAAAAGTTGTTATTCAATGGTACAAAAGGCTAGCAGTCTTAGGGATTGAGAAATTGCACTATTGCCAATTTGAAATCTTGAAGATTGCCATTTGTTTCAGTCATGAAGAACATTAAGAGACTTATTAGCCTCAAAAGTTAGTAGTGTTTCTATCTTTTATTAATTAGTTTCATCTTTCTATGTTTCAGGACACAAAATAACTCCGCAACTCCTTCGAGTGCTGAAAGAAGATCAGTGTTACAGGTTGATAGACTGCATGGGTGACGTCATGACATTAATCCAAAAACGAGATCAATGGGTGCAGGTAAGATCGACTTTCAATACAGATGGTTTTAAAATGAGATTTCGCTTGATACCGAGTGTGTGTGGGTGGGGAGGGGGTTAGAACCTTGATATAACGTACCTCGATACAGCTTAAACCTTGATATAACGTTGAAATCTTACTTTCCCTTCCTCACAGAATAGGAAAACTCTATACAATGTAAAAGAAAACAAAAGTGTAACTTAATATTTTAAGTTTAGGAAGTCGAGTTTTCACATGCGCTGACTCCTGACATGACTGATAATGCTTTTACTATACTTGAAAAATAGGCCATATCCCTTGAATTACGGTATGTCGAGGTTCTACTGTACCTTCATTACTCACGAGTCCTTTCTACATGTGTGTGTACTCATGTGTGCGTGTGGGTTTTATTGCTTAAGCAAGTTGATGATGGCCGCCAGTTTTTGATTCAATTCGTCTTTTTCCCAGGATACGGAGAACACGCAGAACACGGCGGTCACAGATAACGTACACTATCAGACAGCAGCAACGTTATCTTCTGACGCTACACCAGCAGCAACGTTTTTCTCCAATGTGCAGTTATCTGCTGACACGGACAACTGGAATGCAAACGTCCTCACATCTACGCCATCTTCGTCATGGACCGAGTCCCAATCCTCGCAATTTACTAATTGGACATGTTCCACTAATTCAAATACCAGTAATGTGTTCTTAGATTCCCCCTCTTTCAATGACTCTCTCAGTGGGTCACTTGTGCAAAGTCCTCCAGTAATGCAAAACACAAGTACTCCAAGCCAGGAGTACTTGGTAATTGATTCAAATTTTGTAAGAGCATCTTTAGAACATAGCCCTTCTATGAAAGCTTATCTTATTAAAAGCAAATTGGAATCCAGCCACGAAAGACGTAATGTTGCCCGTACAGTAATAGAGAGAATTTTGTCTCCATGTCCCGAAAGACATTTATCTAGTGTTGAATATACATTGTTGGCCACCCAAATTTGCTCTTTATTCCTAGAAGAAGCCAAAGCTTCTTGGTATTCTCCCTATAAACCTCCAACCGACGTGTCCCCAAAAATTGTCGCCAGTGGACTTCTTTACGAAGCGGGCAGACGGTTGAGACAAAAAACATTAAAAAATCAAGGGAATGAAGTAGTAAATAAAAGAAGGAGAAGGAGCTCGGTCCAAATGACATCTGATGAAGATTCTGCTGCCCATGGAGTCACCAAGGATGTCTTCTCTGAAGTTGGTAAGTCATAGAATAGAACATACTTTTTTTTTTTAGGTAGGATTCAACGTCGCTTTCAACTGCTAAGGTCATATCACAACGGGGGTTTTACCCTCCATGCGCTAGGTTTACCAATTCTAGCTACTCACGTTAACCTCACCCAGCCTGAGTGGGGCCGGGACTAGCCAGCATCACATGGGTGATACCTGGATGGTAACCCATCCAATTACCATCTATGCGCGACGTTTCTTAACTTGAATATAAAATAGTTCAGAATTGAAAAATAATGGGGGTCTATTTCGATACTTTTTTGATATCTATAACTTTTTCGTTACGTTTTTAATGAAGGAAGAAGGAAAGTCTCAATTTTTCCATCACTTTCTCTTTTTTATCTCTTGCTAATTTTCTTCTATTTCTGCTTTCAGAATCACCTTGCAGTGGATATTTGACGTGGTTGCAAGGAGTGACTGGGCAAGAAGATTTGGAAACAATCACAAAGAGATGGCAGGATACGTCTGCTGTACGGATGGCCTGCTTGTCGGAGGGAAAACCCAAGTACACATCAATCCTGGAGTACTTTCAGACATTCCCGGTCTTGAAATCCTCCTTGGGAGCCAGACTGTTTGAAATAGACTTTGAGCATCTCTATCCAGACAAGGCAGACAGCCTCTTCAAGGCAATGCTTGAATTGCGACCAACCATACTCCATGTAGCGGTGAATACAATGGCGTCCCTGCGAGACAAAGAAGCATGTTCCATCCTTAGGAATACTTTTGATGCAATCACGCCCGACAGTAATGTGGACGCGATGAATGCACAGTGTCTTCTTTTTCTTCCATTTATAACCGACACTCCCAGCCAGAAGACAGTGAGGAAAGAATCTTGGAAGCCATCACGAACAGAAGTACGGAATGGATTCATCTTACAGGTACTTTCCTCATCAAATTTAATTAGTGAAAGGCTAAAAAAAACAGAGTTTGCACTTCAGAAGAAGAGACCCATACTACCTTATGTTTTGTATGTGGGGAACTTCACAAATCCTGAATCCATATATGTAATAGTTGATGACATTATGTTTGAAAGACAAACCATATTGGATGCAGTACATTTGTGTTTTCAAATATTCTTTGTGTGTCACACTCATTACCCAGAAGAGAGCAATCACATTTGGCTTGCTCTCCAGAGAGGAGTCTATCAAATTAAAACAGAACATGATAGACTTCATTCCCCATGTAAAACTCTTTTAACAAATTTAGGTCTTCAGGCACATATCTAGGGAGTAGATTTGCAGGGATGAATAGAAATTGAAATTTAAGGTTCCTTTATTGTTTTTAAAAAATGTTCATTTGTTATGATTGTAAGAAAGAGTTTGATAATGTGCCTAAACTGATAGACCACATTAAACAATCTTGTATTGCACGTAAACGAAATGTAATAGCACAATATACGTGTGGCCAAGAATTTTGCTTTAGGCATTTTTCCTCATCAAATTCGTTACGTCGCCATTTATTAAGTCAGCATGTTCATCATTTCTTAGATGAAAGTTCGATGGTACCAGAGGCTAGATATTTAGATTCTGTTAGTCTTGATCCTGGAACCACTATAAGCCTTGCTGTAAACGCAGAATTGACACTAATTCTGAGTGAAACAAAAAAAAAAAATTCAAGAGGGTATACTTCGTT
The DNA here is from genome assembly GCA_024516035.1 of Bactericera cockerelli. NCBI lineage: Eukaryota > Metazoa > Arthropoda > Insecta > Hemiptera > Triozidae > Bactericera > Bactericera cockerelli. The sequence continues at coordinate 34,279,995 of CM044956.1, forward strand.
TTGTGTCTTCTTTGTAACACAAATCCTGGTATACCTCGCTCATCTATTCAGAATTTTATGTCTGACTTTGAACAATTCATGCTGATTTATAATGGGAGTATTTTACAAGGAGTTAACTTTTTGGTACATCATAATATTTCACATTTAAGAATTGCCGAGAGTGTCAAAGATTTTCTGAGATTAGGTACTAGTGAAGTAACTAATTTCAATTCAGACTATAAAAGACTCCAAGCCTTTGAAAAACGTGGTACTTTCATACCTTCTCAAGAAATTACAATAGGTTCACGCCTAGAACTTGTCAAGGGAAAAATGTGTCAAGTACCTTGTACAATGCAAATCATACCGATAGATTTAGTGTTGAAAAATTTCTTATCCATTGATTATATTTTTGAAGATATTTCTGAGTATTTAAATAGCCTGAATGAATGCCCGTCCACCTTGTTGAAAAATATTGTCCATGGCTCGACATGGAAATCCCAAAATTTCAAAAATTCGAATAATGAATTACATTTACCACTAACACTGTACTTTGACGAGTACGAGCCGAACAATGCGCTCTCAAGTCATGCAGGTGTGCAAAAGTTAGCTGGAGTTTATGTAGGCTTACCTTTCCTGCCTCCTAAGTGGAGTTCGAAGTTGATTAATATTCTCATATTGGGAGTTTTTCATGCACATGATCGCCGTGCGTTTGGCAATAAGGCAGTTTTTCAGAAAATCATTGACACTCTTAATAGCTTAAGTATTTTAGGGGTTAAGTTAAAAAATAGTCACTTTGATGGTATCGTAAAATTCCATGTGGTTTGCTTAACAGGTGACAATCTGGGTTTGAATGGAATTTTGGGGTTTGTAGAAAGTTTTGTTGCAAATTATTGTTGTCGCATTTGCTCTGCGGACAGAGCTCGACTAGGTACTATGGTTGTAGAAGATAAATCATTATTGCGAAACATGGAATCTTACGATATGCATTTAGAGCAGGATGACACATCGTTGACAGGTTTAAAAGAAAAGTGTGTTTTCTTAGACCTAAAACATTTTAATTTATTTGAAAATGTGGCAGTTGATATTTTACATGACTATCTTGAGGGCTGTTGTAAATATGTTATGTCCTTTGTTGTAAATTACATTGTTAAAACGGTAAAAGCTGTGTCTACGTCCGTTTTAAAGGGTATTGTCTTTTCCTTTGATTACGGCCCTGGTAAAATAAACAAACCCGTCAATATAATTCATGATGATGACACATCAAAAATTAAATTGAAATGTACGGGCTCAGAAATGATGGTTTTTGTAAGATATTTCGCTTTACTAGTGGGTGAATACATATCTGAAGAGGATAAAGTCTGGGAACTGTACCGTCAGTTACGTGAAGTATTGGACCGAATTATGACTGAGAAAGTAACTCCTGCTGATGTTGTACAGCTAAAAGACTCTGTTGAGTACTTCTTAGAACTATACAGAGAAGTAACTAATGATACTCTGAAACCAAAATTTCATTTTCTTCTCCATTATCCCGCCATGTTTTTAAAATTTGGTCCACTGGCAAGGGTTTCGACAATGCGATTTGAGGCAAAGCATAGAGTGTCAAAAATAGCAGCCCGAGCAGCTTGTAGTCGGATTAATATTTGTAAAACTGTAGCCGTGAGGCATCAGTTAACAATGCACGGGTTCTTCCTAAACATCTGTAAGCCTGCTGGTCTAGATTGTGGAAAAGCCACATTAATAGACTTGGGAAAATTTGAAAGCCTAAAAAAAGTGTTCCCCGACATTTATCCCTCTGATATTTATTCTGTTAAATGGGTCGTGAGCGATTGTGAAAAAATCAATGAGAAAAGTATTTTGATAGCTGACCTCTTGTTTTCTGACATAGAGCCACAGCTTGTTCAGGTAGAGGATATTTACATCAACAAAGCCAATAGTGCCGTTCTTTTATCTTGTTCTCAGCTTACAAATCTAGGCTTCGATTTTCATTATGTAGCGTATCAGGTTAAACATTCAATTGAAAAAGTGTACCTGACACTTGATGAGGTTTTCTCAAAAAAACCCAACACATTATCCGTTTTATCTAATGGCTCAATGTATGTAACACTTCGCACTAAAATAACTTAATTACATCTTAAACTTGTAATCATTTGTAACTTGTAATCATTTGTTATTCTACATAAATTTGTTGTTCTACATACTTATATACCTATATTATAAGCTCGCTCAATAAATCTTACTCTCTTCATTTTGTTTAATCAAAATTATTATCTGTTATTATTCTTCTTCTTTTAAAGTCAACAGAATACAGGTTCAGAGGTTTCGTGAGGTATGCAGAAATATGCATGAATAGTAAGAAATATTCATGCTTAATAAGCATGAATAGTAAGAAGTATTCATGCTTAATAAGCATGAATAGTAAGAAATATTCATGCTTAATAAGCATGAATAGGAAGAAACACTCATGCTAAATAAGCATGAATAGGAAGAAACACTCATGCTAAATAAGCATGAATAGGAAGAAACACTCATGCTAAATAAGCATGAATAGGAAAACACATTCATGCTAAATATGCATGAACCTAAAAACCGTTCATGCCAATTATGTATAAAGGGGATGCATAAAATATGCAGAAATATGCATAAACGAAAATGCACCATGCTAATTATGCATGATAGGGATGCATAAAATATGCAGAAATATGCATAAACGAAAATGCACCATGCTAATTATGCATGATAGGGATGCATAAAATATGCAGAAATATGCATAACGAAAATGCACCACGCTAATTATGCATGATAGGGATGCATAAAATATGCAGAAATATGCATAAACGAAAATGCACCACGCTAATTATGTATGAATGGGATGCATAAAATATGCAGAAGTTTCATACAGTCTGTGTGACATTTAGGCAGAGTTTGCATAGTCTATGCATCCTTGTATGCATAAGATTGATGACGTCATCAATATTGATCAATATTGATGACGTCAGAGATAGCATGAATTCATGAAAACGCATTTATGAAAAAAATGAAAAAAACAGTCAGGCAGAATGTGCAGATCCATATATTATGAAGAATTCTGCATGCTGACATGCAGAATTTGGCTAATTTTTTTCAGCGTGAGTGTATCCATTTCAAATCCTTGGACTAGAACAGTTTTCTGACAGAAAATTTGCACTTCTGTAAATACAATGCTGGTAAAAATAACAAATAGCACTATTAGATATTTGTTGTAGTAATTGCGACTACAATTTTTTTGGAATTAAAATTGTATTTACATGTGAAGCATGTTGTTGAATCAAATAAAGATGGTTCGACTTCAGCCGTTCCAATGGATGTTCTGATGGACTCAATGTTTTATTTTAGTCTGTGTTAAGGAGTGAGTGATTCGATGGGTGGATTCAGTTTCACTGGATTAAGTTGGAGCAGGACATGAAAGTGACGGCGCGGGGACCCTGAGTGAGTCCAAATTAGAACCACATGATCCAGATGTTAACGTTCTGTATTAACGGAGGATATGATCACTCAGAACCATGTGATAATGTTGAGAAAATTAAAACGGGTTACGTATACAAATAAAAAGAGTATAACTGACTTCGTTTTATAAAGAAATAATAAAAACTCTTAAAATCCTTATGCGTTTATAATATCTGAAATTTTGGTTATCTCAGATTAAGACTTACTTGAAGAATAAATACTCGTGTGGAGATATCCAATTGCTCAGGCTGCAGATAATGCTAGGCAATCCTAGGCGGTAGATTTATACAGCTGACCTCAAATTCATTTTATTATAATAATAATATAAAAAATTTGAAACGAATTAGCCTCTTAAAGAACCCAAATGTGGCGCAAACCTCATTCCACAGTTAGTATAATTATTTTGGTTTATCACAGAAAAGTAATTTATCAAGAAAATTTATATTATTGCGTGATTTTTTGTGTTGTTGATAAAGAGCGTTGTTTCCTGAGTGAGTATTGACCATAAGAGTTAAGACCATAACCATCTGATGCAATATGAGAATTGAAGTCTCAGGAGATGAGAAATGAGCGTAGCTGTGGTGCTCGCAGTTATATTCCTGGGGTTGTGGAATGAATACAAAGTAATCCACCGGGAGACAGGAGTGAGCGAAAAACTTGGGAATAATTTTCAGCAACTTCTTGGGGCTTGCCAGTTCTCTCAAAACAGGCAAAATGGAAACTAAATTCAAAACTTTGGAAGACATTTCGAGAGATTTCTACAAAGTTTTCGAATGCTAGGTGCGTATACCTCTCCAAGTTTCTTCTGAACAATTGCCGCAATATAAAATACAATACTGTAATTTAGAGCTTGTATAACTTATCTTAAATGTGCGACTATGATTATCCAACATACTTTTCCTCCAGCAGCAATACTTTGTTGTTTTCCTTTCCACTTCCCGCCAGCTCCTTTTCCTCCATATTCATATCTAGTCGAGATAATCTCTTCTGTTTAAATTATACACCAAGTTGAAATTTGAATTGTACCATATTCTAAAAAGAAAAAAACATGTTCTATGGTTGCTATATGTTTTTATCTTTCTAAAACATACTCAGCTTGTGTGAATTGGTCATCTGTGTTCAAATCTCAGCAGAGTTGAAGTTTTTTTGGAACATTTGTACAGTACTTCATAACTAACCCATCAGCTGTGTTTACAAGTAAGAGTTCTTCTCAAGTTCTCACACAATGCGAATTCCATTTGGGATTTTAGTAGTATCCTTGTTCTTAATTTCTGAGCCAGCCCCTGCTGGTCTTTTACTTGTTAAAAGCTAAAGGTACCTTCCTGAACAAAATTTAGGTACTAAAATCAAACGAAACTGACTAATTGAAATAGCAAGACATCTTCAATGCTGATCATTTTTATTGTTACTTTCAATTATGAAAACGACAGGGTTCACCAGGAAACTTGAAATCCTTCATTTGTCCAGGAATAGTGACTTCTATACGGATACCTGGGTTGTGAGCCACCCTGTACATTCACAGGACATGCTCTCAACGTTTGAGAAGCAGAAATAAATTACATTATTACTCAAAGAGAAAATATTTAATTGAAAAGGAAACAGATTTCTGGAGAGGATGGGAGAGACGTGGGAGGAAATTAAATATCTTGAGAGAGAGGAGAGAAGAAATAATAATCCTATCCCGCCGATGAGATTATCAAAAATGAGGAAGCACACAAGAACAAATTAAATAAATCATCGCAAAACGCTTTGACACTTTAATAAGCACTCCAGGATTTTAGATTTCGTGCAATAAAATCAGAGCTTTAGATTGCCTCTGGTTAGGCTATTCGTTATGTTGGTGAGTTTTTCAATGACAGATTTCGAATTTTGTTGAACATTGAAGCTATTTGGATTATTATTGAATTATTCCCTGTGGAAATGTAACAGTGACATCTAATATAAATTGTGTATGGTATATTTTTTTATGATTTTTTTCTAAAGCTTAGACGATAAAAACAAAGTTTGATGCAATCTATACTCAAATAAATAACTGTTGGCGTAATGGGACTACCTGTCTTGCGCTGACAGTCTAAACAAAGCACTACTTATACTTATACAAGTAATTTAAACGCGACTATTAGATAATGAGCACTTTTTTGGATTCACGAGAGTCTAAAATACGGTCCTAATTCGTCCAGTAATGTTGTGAGCTCAATTAAATGACAGATTTCAATTCTTTCTATATCTTAAAGGTAAGTTCATAGGAAGTAAAAATCTGCAAACGAAACAGTTTTTAGTAAGTTGTCAGAGAGATATCCGCACTATCTGAAGGAGATTTGCATGGGCTGTAGTAGTAGGTAATCAATACTACGGCCTACGTATACGTACGGAGTGTAGATAGTAGTTATTAGCTATATTACGTAGATAACACAGCGTCGTGGATTAATACAATGATCGGAAGCTATCTGAAGAAAACTGAAGGCAGAACAAACACAGATTCATCATCCTGAAGATAAGTATATACAGGATGTGAGTAGATTTATATGACTTGTAAGAATACAGAGTGTCTTTGTCTTGTGTTACTTGACAGGAGGTTATGCTGATGTAATGTGCCTGCAGATTGAAGCCACTTGCCTTTATGCGGGCATTTACCGTTCCTTTAAAACTTTTGTCATTTCCTCTTGGTAAAAGTGTGACGACATTTTTCTTTTTTTGTGTATTTCAAGTAGAAGAAGTAAACCAAATTGGCAGAAGTAATTGGCAAAAATTCTATTGAAAAAGTATAAACAGAAACAGAAAAGTGAGAAGTTGTACTAGATGTACATGAACATTAGTTATTATGTACAACGTACCTAACATTCATGCCTCAACTGAAAACTTATATGGTTTTACCTGACTGTGCTACTCTATTCTTTAGAATTTCTCTGTTTATTTTGAAAGTTCTTATTCAATGTTCCGGTTAGACGGTCCACTGATGTTATATTTAAGTTTGTTGTTACAATTTATTTCAGTCTGTAGGCAGTATTTTTAAGATTGTAAACATTTAGAACAAATAATATATTTGAATGTATGCAGAATGCAATGGTGGAGTCACTGATAGAGACGAAAATGATTCATGTTTCAAACTTGAACAATGGGCCCAGAGGAGAAAGTTGAAGTGCCTGTGCGGAATATCTTCTGTGCGAAAACAGATCGAACTAGTGCAAAAACACACGAAGCACCGTGCAAAATCAAAGTCATTGTTGATAATGACGGGCAATAGTCACGACAGCACTGAGAGCTGTTCTCAGAGCGGTTGTTAGTCAGTGTTCCAACTGAATGTGGTTCAGTCAATGTGTGTAAATAACCTCAAGTCCTATCAGTTTGAAATGTATTTGCGGGCTTTTCGATTTTTATCGTCTTTAAATTTCTGAAGGGATTTTTTGTCTATGTAAATTGATTCAGCAGGTATAACCACTTTATTGCATTTTCTTCGAATGATAATGCTCAACAGAGTAAGCTTACGAGAATATTACTTTAAAAAAGGAAGATTGTCAAGAAGTTCACTAACCTAAGAGCAAACCATCTTCAAGAAATATCTACTTCGAGCTAAAATTCAACCTGTCATCAAGAAATACTTGGAGCTAAAATTCAACCTGTCTAGTGGATCAAAGGCCGGTACGCTACCGTCTCGCCAATCAGATTGACACAGTTATACTACACCTTGTTAGCAGATGGAATCTCATCTGTGAAATTTGATCTCTCCAAGTTCTGAACTCCTGCCTTCAAGACCTAACGGTCCTTCTGTGACAAAGAACTTTCTGTGATCTCCTTAGCGCTACATTGTAGTATTGTTTTACAACAAGCTTATGGTGATGATCTAATTACGGTGACTGTGTTCTTCTCTAATGCTGTTATGAGACTGTGTGTTTCTCTGGTGAGATTTTAGTTTTGAAAACGGATACACCAAAACTAGGAGCGGAGTCATCTGTAACCCAAACTACAAGTGATGTTTTCCTTTCTTTCAAGCAAGATCCTGTTCTGAATAATACATGCAATGTTTATACTGTGCTTTTTAATAATTATATCTTGGCCCAAAAAATCCCAACACCCAATGCTCATCGTATGGATTGAACTGATACGTATGTGATCAGAGAGTCTTGAAAGTTATTTCTCTAATCCATACACGTTCACAATATCTGCTGATAGTAAAAATAATTTGCCTTCGTCATATAACACAGGTTATATTTCCCTGAGACCTTAAAATGCTTCCAGGGGCCTCCACACATCGTTAAAATTGCTCACAAAACCCATGAAAAATGTATTCTAAAGTCAATATCACGAATTTTTGAAGGTTTTTCAATTTAATACCCGGAAGACCAAAATTGAAGTTAAGTACCTCAAGTCATTATTTCTTGTCACTAAATATTGCTCAACGAGCATTCTTTATCTCCAACAACTGATATGGCTGCCGAGGTTCTATAAGCATCTTTTATTATTATTTTCCCTAGAGTCACATCATGATATGCAAATATGGAGGTATCATTTAAATTTACATCCATCTTCATCATATCTTGAGAGGTAGCCTTGACCACTCCACCTTCAATCAAATCAAATATGTCTTGTTGTACACATCATCGATCATTTTAGCTCTCCACCTAATGGTCCAGAAATTCCATACTTTGCTATTCTGTAAACATGTTTTCATTAGAAAATATCGGATTCAGTTTCCTAGATTTTCCAGTATCTAGGCTAAGTTGTTTCTCAAGAAACTACTTTGTTTTGTTGAATAGATCTATTAGGACAGCCTGATTTATAAACTAATTGACCATGTTATTTTTCTTATTTTTTCAGGTATGTATAGAATTGGATTTACTTCAAAACTTATGGGTGATCCTGGATTTTATCAAACCCTCCTTATAATACGTAAGTAAATTTTGTCTTCCATAATGTTCTCTGAGACCTCGTGACAACAAATGAGTAATTTAATTGATAGACATCAATCATTTAACGAGCTATTCCGAGATGTACCTTGTGTTTGCAATTGTGATTTGTTTATTTCATTCTCACATTGTCACATTTGAGAAAGGTACGTATCAATCTTATCCACATTGTCAACACTCATCGTTTAGGCTAGTACATTTCGATTTTTTTTGTATTCGTTATTGAAATTTCGTCCTATCGTAGTTGTGCCTCTATCGATTAATTTAAATAACTCAGTGGACAGTGAACTTGCTAGGGAGCGTAGTAAATGGCTACTGCGGTGTAGCCTGGCCTCGATTAAATGACCTCTGGCTTACAAGACCTGAAGCTCGGTCTCTGCACTACTTTTTCTATTAATCTCTAATCGAAACAAATGGATTGAGTTTTTCTTGCAACATCATGGCGTAATCAATTGATTGATCTGTCTGGGTGTCCCTTCTCCATTCAAATTTATCGCAATATCTACGTTGTTTGTGCGAGTGATTGCTTTCGGGTTATCTGAGTCTGTTGTGGGTTTGCAATGTCAAAATGTTTTACCACGATTTAAATTACATGGAATCAAAGGGTAACGGAAATGTATGTTTGATATAAAAAAAGAAGAATTTCCAAGGGTTCAAGATGCTATCAAAACAGCTTCTTTCAGATGAAGATAGGCAAGACCTTTAGCTTGCATGGGGAAGGTGGACTAGATTGATTTTGAATTGAGTTCTGGAAAATGAAAGTAAAACTGAACGTAAAGCATTCATACATGCATCAATGCCACATTAGAGGTTAGAGTTAGAGGAAAAGCGACTATGTCCCTTCTTGTCCAACTGCAGGACTGTTAGATCTCACATTCTTTAAAATGGGAACATACACCGCTGCATTTCTTCAATTATTTGTACGAGATACAAACTAGCAGAACATTTTAATTATGATAGTAATTAACTGACTATGTGAGTTGTTAAAATTGTTTCTTGTACTGCAATTCTTCCAGTTCTTGAGTAATGTGGTCATGAATATCGTGATGAAGTCGAACGAAATATTAAATAATGAAGTGTGAATTCTCAAAATGATCAATCTCATGGTATACAATTTGTGATATAATATCTATCAGTAATGCATGATTGTGCTCGAGAATAATAGTATGCATGTGCAATTGTTCATGTACAAAGTACATGTAGGTACATAATGTGTTGGAAACATAGTCTGGTCTAGAATATCTAGAATAATGATCACGTAATTTGATAGATCATGAGACTATTATTTGTAGTTCTCCTTAAACTGAACTATGCTGTATCAACTTCGTTAAGTTATTGTTCACTTGTGTGAACTTATATTGGTAAACTTACCACACATTTGAACTTAGGTACATGTTGTGAGATTGTGTGTGTTGTTTGTGCTTTCTGGTATAATTAAATTATGAAATTTGGGTCTCGAAAGTTAATAATCTTGTTAATTTTTACTTAGACCATTAAACGTGACATAAATGTTTGATATTATACGTTTTACGAAATTCAATGATAGAAATGGATATCTTTAAGAGTTGCAAACTTTATGGATCGGGAGATCCGGATTTTGGTATTGGTCATTATTTTGAGCGGGGTGGACTACAGTTGCATTTGTTGCCACCATCAGGATCAAATTACTTACATACGGATTAATTCATACATTTCATATTCATAACTTAGAATAAATATACATAGGTGATACCTTATTTTCGAGCTGTCCGGAATGTGCGAGTAGATAGGTATAGCAGCACAAGTAGCTACTTTTACTATTGAAAACACTCTATAAATATGTCATCACTGTCATCAGTAATAAATGCAAGACTAGCACAGACTATTCTTTACACATCTCTGTCTGTAAGTATCTCATCTCCTACTGATATATTTACACCAGTAAAGCATGACCAAGTAAGTAAGTATACATATTACATCCTCACTGAGTGGCTTACGAGTACCTAACTAGTGTCTAGTAAAGAACAATAGTTTATATATGGTGCTGCATTTCTTACCGGTGACATATATTATATTCTAGTCGAGGGGGGCTCATCCTGGCTTGAGGTGCGGTGCACTCGAGTGACGGCAATTCAGATCACCGAAAACCCACAGTGAATACTAATGGGTGACCATTCCTAAGAGAAGAATGCATGCACGTTCTAGCGTACATGGTATTTAATGTAACACACCTTCCTTGCAGTGGCGGCTCGTCGGGTGAAGACACTGAAGACATTTTCACCTAATTTTGAACAGTGAAAACACTACTCATAATCCCTTGAACATGGCACAATTGATCCAACTCAAAGAAAAAAAAAAAAAAAAAAAAAAGAGTAAGCTTTGTGTAAAATAGATCAATGCTGCTTAACATTTCATGTTACTTTCCAAGGAGAACACCAAATGTGAAGACAATTCGAAATTGTCTTCAGTTGTCCTTGAATCAACCAATCAGAGTTGAGTATTTCCAAGTATATATCATGAAATATTAGGCAAGAACTATACCTATGTAATATGCTACTGAGGACAGTCTTCAGTTGTATTCAGTTTACATTATCTACACGACCTCATACGAAATGTCACGAAGCCACATACCATGTGCGATGTCATGTGTTTTTGATATTAACATTGTTGCCAGTAGCATTATGCCAGACCTAGGAAACCAGTCAATAATTTAGCCTCCCATATCTAGCACAATCTTGTAATATTAAAAAATAAAAATAATAATAATAACGTAGGCGCTAGGAAAGCAGGATTTTGTGTCAGGAATTTTGGATATTATTTCTCATTTTTTGGGTTCTAGTTTTGTACATAGTTCCTAAACGATAGCCGATACCAATAAATTTTAACTATATTTTATGTATCTTGTCAACTATATGTAGTATTAAAAAGGACATCTCGATTGAAGTCAAATCTCGGAAATAATTATTTAATGTAGGTACCGAAATTGAGCCAAATAAGATAATCTGGTATCTAGTTGTTCCAAGAAGTTTTTAAATAGGGACAATGGTGGTCCTGTTTAATATCCTGACTATGGAACCACTTTAAAAAAAATCATGAAATTGGACGTGTTGAAATGAAATTCTCAAGAGAAAATTCTGTTCAGGCGGTGTAGTATTATTTTTTTAAATAAATAAATACGTCTTACATGATTTGAGGGATTTCTTTAAATTTAAAATATAGCTCTTGAAGTTTGTAGAAATTTAGCAATGAAATTAACTTGGCAACATTGTATCTCTTATCTTTAGAATGTAAACAAAACTTGTCGCGCACTTTTTAAATTTTATTAGACCATTTTCAAATCTTTTCAACGGTAATCAAGTGACTTTTAATTGGTGTAACTAGTTAATAAAGTTATTTCCCAGTATTTGATACAGGATAGAAACATTATTCCTACCTGATCTGACCTGTGCTTTTCATAATAATTTGAATATGAAGTAGCTATGTACTTCTTTCAGTGTCAGAAATAACATTATAATTATGCAGGTTGCAGGTAGCTAAGCACACAGCTTCCAGTGAAGTACTTAAAATTATAAGGCAATATCTGTGTTTTTCTTAAATACCTAGTCATACATCAATGGTAACATAAATTTAAGCTGATTTTATATTTGTAGTAAGTATGTTTTCTTAGATTTATTTTGTAATCTGGTGGTGGATTTTCTTCCAGTTTTGGATTGTAATTTTTAGTCTTCAACTAACTTTCTTTCCTTCCTAGTTCTAACTACTGAGGTATAATCCTAATATTTTTATTTTAATTCCTTTTTACCAACTTTTAGTTAATATTTTTTATTAAGATGAATAAATATTTTTTATTAAGATGAATAATTAATAACAATATTTCAAAGAAACAATGAGATCCCCACAAAATCATGGGGTTCAAACATTAAAAGTAACCCCATTCAGATTAAGAAGTAATGAGGACAAGAAAGATATTATGATTACTGGATCTCCAATTACTATAACCACCACTAAAAAAGTAAAGCAAATGCCTGCCCCCACAGCCATACAGTTCAAGCCTGAATCCCTGAATGGCTTATGAAAAATGAATGGCTGTGTACCAGCTCAAGTGTTGACAAATTGTTCTGCTGGCCTTGTTTATTTATTAAGTACCAAGTGTTCTCCAAAAAAAGTACCTATAAAAACTTATATGATGCAAAACTGGTATGAGAGAAAATCATGCTCTGCAGGGAAACAGCCATAACTTACAATGGGCTGTGTTTATGAGACCATAAGAACTAAGATCTGATAAATTAATAATTTTATTTTTTCAATACTTCTGGGTATAATTTGTCTTCACCTAGTCTTGAAGTCAGGAGCCGCCACTGCTTCCTTGATCTTGTGGAATTGAAAGTAGTGATTAGTAATCGCTTTTTACAAGCAAGATATGACGTTGCGGTATGGAAGTGGAATATGTTGTTAATAAAATACACATTTTCACTGTTTTACACAAGAAAGAGTTAAAGAGTCTTTAGCTGTTGTTAAATGTTTAAATATGAGAGCAAGATGCCAGTGATTTGTTGATGGTCTTTTTTGGAAGCTGATGCAGAATGCTCAGAGTTGTTCGGCGAATGCAAATTCTGAGAGAGACTTGTACCTCCGAGTTGTCGAGACGGAGTCAAACCCGGTTCTCCTTGACTCTGGAACTCGCCCCACCCCTACCACGCGACTCTTGCTCGTCCTTAACCTTAGCTATACCTCTCGCGTCTGCGTTACGGGTGTTAAGTCCATTATGTTTGAGCAGGTAATTGTTGCTCTCAAGACGGGTATTTACTATGCGATCATCATATTAGAATTATTTGATTTTCCTCTTATTGTGTGTGGGTAGTGCGTAATTCGGTTGGTTCTTAACTTTCTCTAGTTTATCTGGCAACCTTGGAAACAGATTTTTTATACGTACTGCTTGGTTTTTTTCAACACTGTGTCTAATTTGAGTATATCTATTGATGAGAACAATGGTATTATGATCTTGGCATCATTACCGATCAAGAAAACCGGCATAACAATTTGGAAGTCTTATGAAACATGCATGATCTGATTGATAATCCCTCTTGGTTGAACAATATTGCAGCCAAATCGTAACTAATATACAACTTAATTCATCTTGAATCAAACGATTACATCAGAGGTCAATCAAGCTCAAGTAATATTGATAGACCAGTTCTTCCTTTCCTCAAAACTTGAGACTATCTTTATGAGTCTGGTATTCCGTGGAATGTGGTACAAGAAAACAATTCCAAATCAAGATATGAATTTCTGCCCCAGGCCTCTAACCCTGAAACTTTTGGGTGGGAAAGAGTTTAGATTCATGGGTTCGAGCGGGCTCAGAATGTGAACTCTTCAGGAATGGACCAGGAACCAGTTCTTCAATGGATGATGCGGAAGAATGTTTTCGGTTTGATATCAATTTTATGAGACACAGGGGGTTCAAAAAGTTCATTTTGATATTCATGATAACATTGCTCAGACACAGGGTGTGTTATATTTTATGTTCCTGCTACAAAATAATAAGGTTGTTGTACTGGCCCTCGTTCCAGAAAGCATTCTCACTTCCATAATCCCCAAATATCCTAATTGATTATTGTGTTCAAATTAACCAATCAGAGTGAATTGTGTGACGGTTGAAAGGGAGATTCGGGGTGGTTCTGGAACAGGCTAATGGTTAGACAAATAGACACACACATAATATCTGTATTAATAAACAATGACTGAGGTACATAGGTGCAATGTTGTATAGTAATTTTACAAACCATTAGAGATAGAACAATACAAATTAACCATTTGAATGCTTAAATTCATTCAAAAAGAAAAAGCTGAAATTCAGTTGAACATTATTAAATCATGCTTCTTATGAGTACAAAAAAAAAAAATTAAAATTAAAACTTCAGGGGAAAAATATTACCCGGAATGTACACTTTTATATTTTTGCGTTTTTCACCTACCTACCATATCTGTAACGAGGTAGGCGCTCTACATAAAGAGCTCAGCCTCAGGTGAGCTAAATTGCTGTAATGAACGCACAACGCAAGGCTGGAGATGAGCTTTAGGCGGAGGCCAGGCCAAGTGCTATCCCCTGGCAAAATTGTTTTTGCGTTGTGCTTTTTCTATGGGTTTTCATGTTGTTGTTTTTTTTCTTCTTTTTCATCTGAATAATACAATACGTATTTTTCCCATCTATTGGGTTATGTACCCAATTTTAAATAAAATTTAAAAATTCTATCCTTTTACTTTATGAATTTCAATAAAGTTTCAAGAGATTTTGAACATTCGCATTCCTCTATGACATTTTTCTTTTTGGAGAATGTGTCCTTTACCATGGAAAGTTTTTACATTTACAAAATCAATTTTACTCTACTGACGTACTATCTCAAGTTTTGTAGCTTGTAGAGCCTGCGATTCATTTGAATTAAACTTTTCACGTAAAGTGGGCTAGTATTCAGAAATGTACTGAACATTCATTCTCTGTGCCTGTTGTATGCTGCGCAAATTTATTAATTTGGAAAATATTCTTCTCAGAAATGAGCGATTTTTCCACCTCATTCATAACTTTGGGAACTGACAAGAGGCGTATGGTATAGAGTAAAAGTTAATAAAATTCTTCTAAATTAAAGTGAGATTACTCGGTATAAGATAAAAATAATTTTTAAAAATGCTCGAGATTTCTCAGAAGTGCAAAATTTAACAAAGGATTCAATATTTGTGCGATTTTTTTTTTTTTTTTGGTTTAACGTAGCTTTCAACTGCATGGTCATATCACGACGGGGGTGTTACCCTCCATTCGCAGGAAACTCACAAACCTGCTACCCACATTAACCTCACCCAGCCTGGGTTGGGCCGGAATGCCAGCATCACGAAGTATTCACCTCGCTGGACGTTGCTTAACTTCGGTGATATTTGTGTGATTAGATAATGCAAAAAATTGTGCCAAAAATGTCAAATTAAAATTGATTTTTTTCAAAAGTTTTCTTTTTATGTTAAGTTTTTCGCTTACAAACTCTTGAGACAAAGAGTATTTTATTTCACATTAGCTTTAGGTGAAGTATTTGATTCCTATCTGCTTACAGCAAAACTTTGGCACTTTGCAAAGAGCTTCATTTTAGAAGAAGCCTAATACAAAATCCCAGTGCAGGGATTTTAGTGAAACCCTTACAATTAACACTGCGACCTAATTAGATCTACTGTGACCAGTTGAATTTTTTTGTTGTTTATCCTCCATTCGTTGGGAATCGTACCAGCTACCCACTTAACCTCACCCAGCCTGGGTAGTGCTGGAAATGCCAGCCTCACGTGTTTGGAGGGAACATAATTTTCTTTGAAAAGTCTGCCCCAACCGGGGATCGAACTCGGGTTTTCTGGACTACTGCCAGTAGTCACAACTGTTACGCCACGGAGGCAGTCCGAGAAAGCTACGCAGAAATATTGCCGGTAATCAATCGTCTAATAATGCTGTAAAGCTTAACTCATGTAAATTTTTTTTGGGTGATTCCATTACTTTCCTTTCTATAGGATAAAGAAAGTAAAAAATTGAAATCTTTCTTGAAGCTGTAACCCTTCAAACAAATCTGACATATCACGTAGCCTATGGGATTAGTCGGACCCTTGAATGTTTTCCAACAATCTACAGCTACGCCATAAAAGTTCCAGAAATAAGAGCTGTTTTTTCTTTTTTATGGTCTGTAATTTATGATGGTTTGAGTTGTTGACATCAGTTTGTTTGATTTTATGTCAATTTGTTTCTGAGGAAGTCTTATTTTTATGATGTTGTGACTGTTTGACATTATAAAATTTGATTATTGTATCCGCTAGTCAGGATTACTCTTCGTTGGATTTTTCTGCTCTGTGATCATTCCTCCTACTTGGTTTGTTTATCTAACATGTACGGAGTAATAAAACTCGGTCAAGTTTTATTTCAAATCGAAAAATGGACATGAAAATGACCTCAATACATACAAATTATAATATCAATAAGAACTTTTGCGGCCCGAACGACCTGTTCCTGTAATTTTTATTTTTTTACAATTGAAGAAGAAGGAAAGTTTTCTTTTCAAGTTCTTGTTAACATTAGATACTGGCAGATATTCCAGAGATAGATAGAAATATATTTGTAGAAATTCAATGATACATATGTACTCGTACATATTTTGTTATAGTTCGCTTCCAGTCTCACAGATATCAAATCATGCAAGACACTGCACGATATCCCCACTGAATATTATTATCTCAATATCAAACACAGCTATTACTTCATACTTCCCCTTTGTCCCTACTTTGTACGAGAATAACATCTAACAGTAAATTCCCAAGATTTTTACATGTACGTGAAGTGCTGAGATGTAAAAAGTATGTATGTATTTCTGTTCTTCAACACTCCAGGGGATTTATGAATATCTCGCATACCCGTTTACCATCATTGGAAAATGTGCATTATGTAAATATCTTGTGAATATCTTCACGAAATTTCCCTTGGTTTCTGTATTTTGACAAAAAGTACTTCGTATTTGATATTTCTATCAATTTGTTGCGATAGCTTTTTTGAAACCGAAATAGTTGAGCCCTTCCAGAAAAGGCATCCGCTGGTATAATCTTTTGCCAAAACTCATAGTTAACTTCTGCGTGTTGACACTGCCAACTCCTCGTATCAATTGTAAGTGGTAAGACAGCGGAGAACAAATGGCATTCCGTCAACTTTCTTAGTGAATATTCTGATTCTTCTCTAGTGTTAATAACCATGCTACAATTTTACTCGTACGTGTAACTATGTTGATTGTTCATTGTACATATTAGGTGGTACTGCTTGATCAGCGAGAGATAATTTCCGGCTCAGATACATATCTGCTTTGAAGACTTGGACTAATGATCTTGTGAACATCTCCCTAATGATTCATTTTCATCCTCATCACCACAGAGATCTAGTCCTTAATGAGTTGTTGCGGCTGGCTGGACCAAGTGGACCATTTGACTGAATCTTGACCCAGAACGAAACAGAGGCAATGCGAGGAATTTTCAGCTCGTGCTCAACTCAGCAGTGGCGGACGGAAGGAGTGGACTGTGGGGTGCCTGGAAATCTGAGTTTCATACATTGATTTCGATCACGGATCAAATAACTAAAGCATCTGGAAATTGTACTTGACGATGTATTGGATCTCTACAGTTTAGGCTCAACTCATTTGTTTGTTGTGAAATGTACTATCCTAATATTTGTACCTACATGATTACAAATGTATTGATTTTGGGGAAAAATATTGAAAAAAATAAAAATTTAAAGGAAAGGTGAAAGATCTCCATCATCTTCTTTTCAGTGCGCTTTTTTAATTCAGTAATAACTCTAAAGCAGGATAGTTATGTGCCGACCTTCACGGTCAAGTGCTTGACATTATGATACTACAGTCTGTGAGTCTATGCCATAATAAAAAATATAAATGTCATAGGAGTAAGTATATGTATGTACGCGGAGGGTGTTAAGTGGCACATGGTGATAGAACACTAATTGTCAACTTCATAGAATTTTCTGGGAATTAAAAATATTACTTATGAACAGTATGCTGGTACTGGTCTACTTTGAATTTCAGATGATAATTATTATGATACTGACTATAATGTTGTTGTGCTGTTGTTGTTGTTATTGTTGATAATTACTTTCCGTGTCCACTAATTCTCTAACCAGAATACCGAGGATAGTGAGTATGCTATTGACTTTGATGTTAGCTACCATATTCTCAAGTAAGTTTCATGATTCGGATTGACGACATAAATGACACCATTTTACTTTCAAAGTAAGAAAAAAAACATTGAGAGTCATCGGATTCACCATGTTCAGAGGAATATTGCCAATCACCAGAACTTGTTTAGACGCTGTGCTGGCAAGTCAACTTCTACAGTGTACATCACTTGTATTGCCTTATTGAAAGAGTTACTAGAAGTGAATTGAATCCAAGAAGAGACCGAACATTTAATGAGACCAACAAGAAGCGATGTGACCTCCATAGAGAAAGACTGACGTGAACTTTTGTGTAGAGAAAAGAGAGTGTTGACTTTCAATTATTAGAAACTTGGGTAATGACAGAAATAGGAAAATAGTATTCTAGTGCCGGATGTCTGTATGACCACTGAAAGCTGACCCTAAACTACATGTAAGAAAATATGTTCAATTCGTTGGAAGTGAAAGGCTCATGTTTGCAAAAGTTTTAACCCTTTAATACCAAAGTGTACATCAATGTCTTCATAAAATCTGAACAGCCTTTGTTCTGATAGTTTTTTTTTTCGTTTGAAGCTGTGAACTATATTTTCCAAAATTATCAAGAGAGATATGAAGCTGTGATTAGTCGCATTTTGTCATTTTTGATAAGAATTTGGTAGTCCATAAAGATCTTAATTTTATGAGATTTTCAGGCTACCGAATGTTCTGGGTCTCTAGTGTTACTGAGCAGGTACACCTCAGAGGAGCGAACTAACTTTCTACAATTCCACCTCTTATTTAGAGAAGTCCATCAAGTGGTCGATCACTATTAGCTCTGAGGTGAGAAAAAAATCGCTTGGTTTTGTGTTGATCAAAGAAATAATCAGTTATCTAAGAGTCATGACTTGATTCTTAAGTGATTCTTGAAGCAATCTTGGTTGTGTGAACTTTCAAGTGTCGGTTTTCTGTATTCAATGTGTTGTCTCAGTAATATCGAGAGCTTCGTACAGGTCACAGTATTGTGAAAGCCTGGAGCTTTCCATGATAACTGTTTCGCAAATTCATTTTTGCTTCGGATTTATTTCTAGCATGATATTGTACATCGTCACATTAACTGCCCCAAGATCTTTCTTATTTTTGGGACCACAGTATTATGAATGGATTTATTCAACTGAAGAAGGCTGTAATTTCGAAGTGACTAATAAGGGTAGGGTGCATGCAAATGCTTCAATCATAAACCTCGCCTAGTGGTTATCTTCAAGTGAATGTCTTCAGGGATTCCATTATCATTATTATTTTACTTTCGGCTTGAAAGTTTTTAATACCATATGTGAGTTTCTTCTACATGCATGCTAATCATTGTGGGTACAGACTCTGGTACGATGTCCTTAAGAGACCACAAATCAGTACCGGTACTAAAAATAGACAAGAACTGGATTATTACAGGTGTTTCCAATGTGTGGTGTCCGTTGCCTGTGATGATTTTGAGTACAAAATGGACCAAAGTTGCTCATACTAGTTAGTCCTTGATAACCAGAATAGTTTCACATTCCAGAATCTTAAATTTCACAACCCAGTACAAGATGTCATTATATAATTATTTATTATCTCCGAGTTTATCTCCAAGGGTCTTACAACAGCATGATCCGAGGTTATCACATGGACTCGAACCTCGAACCCCAGTCTCAAGATACGCAGTCTGCTGCGGTAACCATAAGCTGATGCTAAGGTTAGTTTAATATCGATCGTGTCAGTGAGACTAACCGCAGCCCGGGAGGTCAGTGGTCAGTCTTTGCAATTGGAAACCGCTGGACCTGATTACTGAACCCTGGAGCTTTTACCATGACTTATGAGTCATCCTGTGCCTGTAGGACCCGCGGAGGATTCGGAAAGTTACTGCCTGCACTTTCTTGTCTGGGAGCCTGAGATTAGGAACGAAGAAGTTGCGTTCAGTTTCATATTTGCAATTTCTTGCATCAACATTCAACAACCTGACATTAGTTACGAAGACGGTGCATTTAGTTTCTTATGATATGCAATTTTTTTTCGCATAAACAAGACTATATTTTGTATGAGGTTTTCAATGTGTGTGAGAGGTAGAGTATAGGTGTAGAGACATACTGTATCTCATTCTTAGTGATTAAAGTGATTATGTATTTAAATTACTGATAATTGTATAGATCCTAATAGGAAATATTATAACTGACTTTGCAAAACATCTGATCCTGAATCAATTGAAAAATGACCCTGAATTTGATGTGTGACGTGTGAATTTGATTTTTTTCTTTTTCTGTCTTTTACAGGAACTGACATCTAACGTGACTTCTTCGACACATAAAGGTAAGAAATTAAGACTAAGGTTAATACCTATCAGGTTATTCTGTTTCCATGGCTCGAGCCATAATCTACGGTTTCAGTATCCGCCGCAGTGAAGGCCTGGGTTCTGAGTAAGTCTTTGGCTTCTGAACTTCTGAATTTTTTTTTACAAACAACGACAATGGACATGATGAAATTCAACATCAATCCATTCCAATTACGTTCTCTAATAGGACAGTGCCCAGTGCCCACTCTGCAGGCACAGTTTCTTGGCTCTCCCATTATTCACACGGTATTTCATATTGGCTGTGTAGCCTGGTCTGCCTGGTTTCTAAAAGGGTGACAGATCTCAATGCGTTGGCAATCTGTACTATATTTATTCATGCTTTTTCTATGACTTTTCCATTCAGGGTCAGTCAGGGGTTTTAGTTTCAACTATCGTTTCATTTGCACCATGTGCTATTTGAACAATACTCAATACATGACCAAATCAATTCACTAGAGCAACTCCCATCATTTCATCCCCCTCATTACATATCACATTTGTAGGGTTCTATAATTCTATTGTATGCTTTTCGTCAGATTTGTTTCGTTTGTCAGGAATAAACAATGCTCTCTTCATAGAACCATTTGTTACGAATTTTATCCTCAGCACAACTCATGTTTCGCCTTGGAGGTCGAACAAAATCTCTGGGATAAAGTTTGGAGCTGAAATAGAGAGAGAGAGAGAGCCATATGACCCACTTCCTTGTGTAACCCTAAACTATAGCATGTGCATTACAAGTGCATGTGTAGCCCCCTCATTTCACAAGAGAGGTGCATACAGGGTGATGTTCAAAACAATGTTTTTGTTATATTGGGATGCTACGGAAGGAAAGCAAGATGTCAAAATACTTGTTTATAGGTTTAACCGACCTCAGTAGCTTGATTGATAAAGCGGCGGACTTGTAACCTGGAGGTCGGTGGTTCAAGTCCCGGTTTCAGCGTAGATTTAGTAAAGCGAGTTTGAGTAGTTGTGATATCACGAAAGTGATTAACACAAATATGATAAAAAGAATACTGATTTATGGGGGGCTATAAAGTTTATAGTTGATCGCATCAAATCTTAATAGATAAGTCCGAATTTGAATACATATATTATGTATTTGCATACAATGAACTTATAATTAAAAAAACATAGTGATAATATCTTTCGGAATTTAGATAATTTTTTGACAGTAGACTGTTTGTGTCAGAAAAGAAATACGTACCAAAACTAGCCGATACTGATGCCATCAAAGCCCATTCCTATTCCATACAGCTGGGGCCTAGCCGACAGCACTGCATTCCATCAGTTCCATGCGGCAGACAAATCATTACCATTGCTTTTTATTAGCTATCTCAGTTTGAACAATATAGTCAGACATACATATATAAATAACTCTTGAGTCCTCTTGTTACAGATCCGTAGCTTCCATGACCCTACTGGGTAATGCAGTGGTTATGCTGCTGATCCACGCGCCTGTATGTAAGCCATTGATTTATTGAAAATCTCAGCCTTCTTGTAAAGTGCTTGGTTTTAGATCTCGAGGTCCCAGCCATTGATTTATCAAAAATTTCAGCCTTCTTGTAAAGTGCTTGGTTTTAGATCCCGAGGTCACAGATTCCTACATGTCTGTTTTTTTTAACATATCATTTTGTTATGCTTGAAGAATGTTTCTCGTTTTCTGTGGAAAAAAATATAATTGAACTGAAAGACGGCGTCCCAGTTAGATTCTTCTGCCAATACTTCTTGTCTTGCTCCTTGGACTCCATCACACACCCTGTATAAGCGTTCATTAGAGCCTACTGATTAGGCCCAGGGTTGACAGCGCTCTATTGTTGTTCCCTGCTCTCTCTGTGTCTCTCTCTCTCTCTCTCTCTCTCTCTCTCTCTCTCCCTCTCTCTCTTCATTCCCCAGAGTCCACAGCGTGTCACTGTAGGAAATAAGATTACGAAGCCCCGACAGCGCAAGAAACGGTCCCTCTCCCGACAGGTCGTGTCAATATTCAATATGCTCATAAAGTCGTGTTCAATAGGGTCGTAAAAAATGGTGACAATGGTTATGATGAAAGCTTCTGCTGCGGCACCGGGTATTATTATTTCCTGTTTTTATGAGTTTTCTGAGTGGCTTTTTGTATTTGTTCAGTGGCAGTTGCTCCAAGTTTGCTGAGAACATTATTTGGATCGTTGATTTTCTACATTGTTCTTTCCCTAGTTGCTTATTATGTGAACGTACCAAACATTAAATTTGGTTACTTGAATTTCAGTTGAAGACAGTCAGAAGCCCCGGAAGAAGGTTATAAAGTAATATTTCTCATGACTCTTTGATCGCTTCCGCCGTAATGGACAATCAGAGACAATGAAATAATGCCGTCCGATTAGGACAGTATCGAGACAACTTAATCCTATATATCTAATTTCTGGATTTCAAAAGGACTTTCTTTCCGCTATTACCAGCCCATGTTTTCCCTCGCACCTAGACGTGGTCAGTGGCTCTCTTTGGAGGGTTTCGTGTGTTTTACCCTATAAGGAGAAGGTACTAATCTCTGTTGGCATGATGGTATCCTATGTCTTGAGCTGACGGTCTAAAAATCTAAAACAAAGCACTGCTACTACTGCTAATATTTTAAGGATACTGAGTAGATATATGAGAGCGTACTTTATGAAGTGTCGGGTATTGTTGAGCTAAGTGAAGCATGAGATTTTGAAGAGCTCGGATGATTTCAGCTGATGAGAAACATCTAGAATCTATGTATAGACGTTTCATTGGGTTTTCCATAAAACTCATTCATTTGGATAACCTTTTCATCTAGTTTATTTGAAAATGAATCTCTTCTCATAAAAAACTCTTCAAAACTCTTAGAAGCAAGAAAAGAGTATGGAAAGTAAATTGAAAATGCTGAAACTGAACTTGTGGAGGCACTTGATCGTGCAATAATATTGCGCTAGTGTGTGATATTATAGCTATACAATTTTTCGGTTCTGATTATTATACAACCCAAGAAAGCAATTTGGAATGACCTTTTGCTAGAAGTGACCTATTGGTGACCCACTGAATATCTGTTCTGAAATACATAGTATAAAGTATCTCATGTAATGAACATTGACCAAGTGGTGCATATTAGCTACTGGAAGAACGTTTACTTTCAGCTGAAGTGGGCAAATTTTTCAACGGAGTTTTAAGCAGTGATTCTTGTGTCTAGTGGTCTACAGAATTCATCTCGAAGATCAAACATAATATGTTATAATACCAAAGATTATTTTAAAACATCCAAGTATCACTAAGATTCTTCTTAGACCGAAGATCTATTTAATAAGGCGTAGAGCGGTCTCTGGTCAGAACAGATATCCATGGATTAATCATGTCTTTAAATATAACTTCCTCAGCCTTCTATTTCGGTTGCTTGTTACTTGTTATGCAGGTATGCGACATGGGTTCCTAGCGCCCCGCCCTCTGGTTTTCTTCTCGCGGACCGAACCCCATAAATATCTGCGGCCCACAGTGCTGATGCAGGCATGTGGGGCATTGTTTACATCAGTGATCTTGAGTTCTTCCTAGGTATTACGCGTTATTATCTCTAATTGAGTGCTTCTACTGGGTGCTTGCAAGCTCAAGATTCGGTTCCTTAGTTTACATCCAGTAGTTATTTGCAGTCGATAGTGATTTTGCGTCGGTCGGTCATAGTAAACCGTATAACCAAATTTATTCTACCCATACTGATCGAATAAAATATATAACTTGTTTATTTGCCGCCAATATAATACTGATGAAGTCTTTTTTCTAGGATTCTGAACAAGGTTTTGTGTATTTTATTTAAGAAAAACTTATCTGATGTAGATAATTTTAAGTTCATTAAATTTCAGAATGACCATTCTGTTCTAAACATATTTCTTTTACTATTTGCACTCTTTAATGTGCAATATGAACTGTGTTATTTCGGACCCACATCACGCTCTTGTATTTCAGTGTATCCTGTATATTATTTGAATAATTAATTCTAATTTTTTGCATAATTAAGTTAGATGATCTCAACCGAAGGTGTTTGAGCTAAATTGCATTTCTTGGTTTTTGTCACTTGATGTTCTCTCTACCCACACCCCCCACACTAGACACCAAGTTTTGAAAATAGGGTGTGGACTCAATATCCTGTACTGATAAGATGATAATATTCGTCAGGATAAAAGGTTCACTTTCTAACTTTTCAAAGGAAAGATAAACTTTTAAGGACTTAAAATTCACCACAGAAGGTGAATGAAGTTGAGAAGAGTCCCTAGTTTTGAAACTTCCAGCATCGGGGATGGATTCATTCTTTTTAATGTGGGGCTTTTGAGGTCGTAAAAAGTATTTTCCCTGTAGTTCAATAAAAACCTAATTGTGTTTACAG
The DNA here is from genome assembly GCA_024516035.1 of Bactericera cockerelli. Lineage (NCBI taxonomy): Eukaryota > Metazoa > Arthropoda > Insecta > Hemiptera > Triozidae > Bactericera > Bactericera cockerelli. The sequence goes on from CM044956.1 coordinate 34,304,771, forward strand.
CTTGGAGCACTATAGGCTATTAGCTTTGATATTGCAGGAGCATCAGTGAGGATTGTGAAACGATTTTCTCTGTAGGAAAATACAGGAAAGTGCCATTATGTCATGGCAGATTACCTCAAAAAGCTTTCGTGTTTTATCAAAGTTTGATGCTTAGCTATAATTTTCTAGAAAAGGTCAACTGAATGTCAGCCTGTAATGACTTTTTCTTTGTTTTCAATTCTTTCCAAAGACGTCTAATACCTTTAATAATAACCTTACCAGCCTTATCTTTATTTTGATAATGATAATGATATAATTATTATTATCTAGGTAAATTCAACGTATCTTGTTGAAAATAATACGGAGAACATAATATTCCAATGCATTAGACCAGTATGTATGTAAGTATGTATGGTTTTATTTGTGGTGAAGCACAAGGCCTCTTCACAATTTTTGTGGGTAGCGCAGCATTACTAGGAGTCTCCTTCACTTTTCGAATTCTATTACATTAATTTCTTTTTACTGTGGTAATGCCGCCACTCGTCGTTACTCATACAAGTAACTACTCATTTTTCCTCACGAGGTATGAGTGGACCCCGAACATCCAAGTACAGAGTAGAAAAAATCCTGCCCCGCTATGAATCGAACCCAGGTCACCATGCGTGCAATTCCTAGCGCGCTAACTCGCTCTGCCACGGTGACTATGCCAATGCATTAGACCTATAGACACTTTGACAGTACTTGGTATTGTGTCTTAGATGTGTAATTAAAAAGGATTTTTCAAAATTCAAATGTGACGCCAGCCATGGACGGAAAACCTTTTCGGCTACAATGTCCACCTATCCAGCAGAAGGAGGTAGGCATAGAGACCACCTAACATTAGAATCCTTCAAGTCTTGTCTAAACTCTACTGATTCAATGTTTCAGCGGTATCACTAACGTATCACTATACTGTGTTTCAATCGATCGGAAAGGTTAAAAGTTTATGAAACTGCCTCTCACCTAACGCCCAAAGTTTGCCCAGATGTACGCGTTTGATACTCGCGTATTTTGCACGTTTTTTAACACGTCTCACCCCCAGGTCTTGAGTGTGTTATTTCAGCTGGCATGTCGAGTGTAGGAGATACGTAGTGCAAGAAATTAAGAATGTAACGAGAACTTTCAAGTGTGTAAAGTTTCGTGAAGGTATCTCATAGGGCTGGATACTTTCAGTGTGGAATGTAACAGAACTATGTTGAAAGCAAATACTTGAGTTTTAAATTTGTATGAATAACGCATAATAACAACAGCCAGAATATCATTCCTTAGTGCTAACCTTAAATTATGGAGTATCTCTTGTTACAAGAGATCCCCCAAAAAACACTACGTGTAAAAATAGTCGTCAAGTGTTGGAATGATCAAAAAGAACTGATATCAAAAACGTCAATTTTCTATGTTTGAAGGAATTATTTTTCACGTAATTAGTCTCTTGATAATTCAACCAAAATAATAGCCTCACAACAACAATACACCTTTGAGCAAACTTCGGTTTGGTATTTTGAGAATTTAACCAAAAAAAGCCACACGACAAAACAATGCTCTTGTAAGAACAATGGCTCTGTAATTATGCAACATTGTTCTTACAAGAACATTGTTTTGTCGTGTGGCTTTTTTTTGGTTAAATTCTCAAAATACCAAATCGAAGTTTGCTCAAAGGTGTATTGTTGTTGTGAGGCTATTATTTTGGTTGAATTATCAAGAGACTAATTACGTGAAAAATAATTCCTTCAAACATAGAAAATTGACGTTTTTGATATCAGTTCTTTTTGATCATTCCAACACTTGACGACTATTTTTACACGTAGTGTTTTTTGGGGGATATCACTACTTTTTGATTTAATTGATTTTCCTCTGATAGATGAAATAAAACTAATCAACAATCAACAGATAAAAGACTTTTAATTTAAGGATGTTGCAATACGCAGTAATATTATAAGACTATCATGTAAAATGTTGGGTAGTTGATATTGAACTAGTGAGGTGACACTACTTTGTTTAAGGGAAAAAGTTATAATGAGTTGCATGCTCGAAAATTATATTGTGACCCAAGTACTGTTCTGTAAATAATTACAATTGCAAGGAGAAAAAAATGATAGAAAAAAAAACATTGAAAAGATGCTGAAAGAAAATTTCACAGTACTTGCTGAAGAGAGGGGAAATCTTGAGATAACAGGTGTGATCCTTATTTGAGTGACACTAGATAGCGCCCAGAATTTTTTTTGATCTTTTCAAATTTTGAAACCCACTACCGAGGTTCACTAGCAGAAAACTACCCCGTTTCATTATTTTTGGCAATAATTAGGGTGATATCGAGTATTTCATGGAACTGGTACTTCAGTAATCGATTACTTAAAAGTACCGAGTATTTATCCAATTACTTTTGTACTTGGTTTTGAGGTTATGAGAGAGGATGTAAATGGAATAATGAATTCGAGTAATCACTCAAGAACCAAGTGCAAAAGCACCGGCTCTTTCATTATTCAGTACACTAACTAAATCTCACAATTTTGCATTCAGAACGTTTACAGGAGATGAATCTCGGTTCACAAAATTTGTTGGGTGTTTTAGTTTCAAGTGTTTCAATAGATTAGAAGCTCCACCTCCTATTTTATAAACTGAATTACATAATGTACATTTCCCTAAACCAATTGTTTGACAAATAAGTTTCAAATAGAAGACTTGTTTCTACGAGATAACGAGAAAAATATAAGGACACCGACAGCCTGAATATTATTCATAGATAATATCGGAACATTCGGAACAATTAAGTAACTCTCGCTGCTGTACCCAGTTCTAGAAATAAAGAAACCAATATTCCTTTATTTTTAAGAGGATTAATTTTCAGCCAAAAAAAAAAAAAAAAATCTGCCTACACGGCCCCAGTCAGGCTGAACATGGACCAGCTTTAAAATCTTAAATACAATGGTGTGTCTTGGGGTATATTGTTTTAAAGATGTGTTAAAAATAAAGAAATACGGGTCGTTTTCGAGAAACCCAGGCTTGGGTGAGACTTTATTGATGTCCTGTATATGTAGGTAGATATTTGTAAATTTTGAATGAGATCTACGTAATTTTCGATTCAAAATACAAAAGTATTGATTCAAATAAATGCTTTATTTAGACTGTCAGTGGCCAGCATCCGTGGCGTAATGGTTTGTAACTACTGCCCGTAGTCCTGACATTTCGAGTTCCATTCCCGGTTGTTGCATACTTTTCTAATGTTTTTTTCCCCTCTTAACACGTGAGTCTGGAATCACAGCCCTACCCAGGCTGGGTGAGGTAAATGTAGGTACCTGGAATGATTCCCAGCGAATGGAGGGTAAAATCCCCCGCCCTTACTTGTTCAAATCATGACGTTAAAACCAAATACAATCAACTGGTCACAATCGTTTTGAAATGAGGTTGGTGTGATAATTGGATAATTGGTGCTCATACCTATTTAATCTTAAAATCCATTAACATTAATTCATTAATAATCAACTAGTGTTTTAACCTTGTATTGAAAAATTAGTAATGAACTCGTTAAAAAACGGACAGCTCGGTTTCGTGGTTTCGTTTATAATACAATTTTAATTATATTATGTACCTACGTACATGGTAGGTAGATGGAAATTCGATCTTGGCAAAATAAAGAGGGAAATGAAAGTACCGAGTATTATTGTATGTTCCGAAAGTGCCTCTTACTATGGCTCTAAGAAATGTTGACCCATATATTTGCCTAACTTCGAGTTGCTAAACATGGTGTCATTTCAGCATAATCAGTAGATATAAACAGAAGAAGTGAGAAATTATACTAGATATAAAATTAATAATTATAAATTAATAAGCAAGCATTATATTCATGGAATATACCTTGAAAATTTCAGCTCGATTGGACAAAACATGCAACTTAAATCATGTTACAAACATAGGTAGATGGATAATTAGATTGTGACAAATAAATGTTGATCGAGAACTATACTCACTTCGTTCGAAATTAAACGGTCATAGGAGGTTGACTCAAACTACCAACTACTGTTTTTTTTTTTCTCACGAGAAAACCGGACATCCAAAGTACAGAGTAAAAAAAATTCTACCTAGCCGGGATTCGAACCCAGGCCACCTTGCAAACTTTGTATTTTACCTACACCAGTCGACGACCACAGAGACTGCTCAATACATAATATTTTATTATAATTTATCATTGTTTTGATCTACATGAATATTTTACTTCTTACTGGCCAAAATTTTATACACTTCTAATAATATAGACCTAGTTTACCTCTTGATGTAGAAATCTTTGATTGAATTTATAAAACGTTATTGTTCCCACACTGATAAAACGGTCTGCTGGCAGCTTGGATGAAGCAATGACGATTAAATCCCACCCGTATATTAAGTTATATGTGAGGCGAAGATTTTTTGTTACTCTCATAAATCTAAATTGAGTTTTTTCTTTTTATGTCTCACACTGTCGCTGATTTTTCTAAATTTTTATTTACATCGTAGTATAATTCTGCGTAATTAGACCTTTAGAAAGAACCTTCAGTCATCAACTTGGGATAACTAGGCGTGGCTCCAGGGTTCATTATAGATATTCCTTTAGAGGGCTTTAAAAACTTTTCTACTTGTTTCAACCATCTGAAATTAAGTGATCTCATTCCCTTTGACTAGACCCTTCTAAAAACACCAGAAATACATCTCTAGGATAACAATAGACGACTCTGGGCTCCAAAATAAGTATTCCTTTCAAAGGCTATAACTCAAGTTTGGTCCAGTGTAATAATTTGGTTATATTTTTATATTTTTTCCTATGATTAGGCCTTTCGAAAAATACCAGAATCGCAGCTTCAAGATAACCAGGGGCGGCTCTGTGCAACTTTCCGCTTTTATTTTAGAAGGCTATATCTCCTATCCTATAAAAAATAAATACTTGAAACTATAAAAGGTATGCAGAGATAAAAATTCCCTATTCAAAAACGTAGCTCACGTCTTTCTACGACAAGCACACATTGCTGTACGCTTGACAGAAAATTGGTCTGAAAAAAAAAAAACCTGTATGAATAATTTCATGAAACTCAAGATTTTACGCGTGGCCAGAAAACGACTTTAACTGATCGTAGGAACCTCGCGCTTTCGTGAAACACAATTTTTTTTGGCGTCTAATTACGAATTTGAAATAAAAATCGATAAAAGTTAGCGGGAGGTGTGCGAAAACAATAAAACAAAATACATATAAACTCTGTTTCGTGTTAATATAGGCCGGTTGGCTGGCGCTACTTGACGAGCGCTCGCCTACCGGCGAGCTTGATTTTATTCGATACTCCATCCAACCTCTATAGAGAGGTAGTTCTGTCTAGACTAGAAGATATCTTTCTCGAGGACTTAATACCAGTTATCTTCACCTGTGAGTCCCTCTACCCCTAGGGCAGGTCATAACGTCTGCTTCACCTGATCCAGCAGCTAGGAATCACAGGTGTGAACCATTCGAGTCCAACCCTTAGCACGGTCATGCTAGCAGTGAACACGGCGCTTGCAAAGACCATTGCTCAACAGCCACACTGTAAGAGACTCAACAATACCTCATATTGTTTCTGGCCTGCGAGGCAAAACTTATATTCAAATGTTAGAAGTTTAACATTGCTTGCACATACGTTTACTATGGGCATTGCATTCGCAAGGTAATTACAAACCTGTCTTGTAGGTGTGCGAGATGTGGGAACTCTGGGTCTTTCAATTTTTTAGCAATAGTTGCTAATAAATTGAGCGTTAAGCAATAATTGTTTTGCTAACGAAGCGTGGTTGTTCAGACTGTGTCTTTTGTTAACTTCAAAAGCTAGGCTCTAATCAGTTTCATAGCCCAAGGCAGTCAAGGCCCATAGTGTTCCTATGGGAAAGGGTTGGCTATGTTTTCTCCTTCATATCATGTTTCTTTTACTTCTTAACCATCCCACTGAGGTGCTGAACACAAGAGCCAAGGAGACCTGGACTTTACAGGGAGAGAAATATTTCGGGCAGTGAGTGAAACAATGTGGAGGAGAAAAGTGGCAAGTTTTGATGTTCACATTTCTAAAAGATGAGTTGCTAGAATTTTTTTAAATAATTAAAATAAACCACATTAATCTTTTACTCTTGAAAAAAAAAAAAAAAAAAATCAAATCTCATCCTGGCTCACCCATGAAAGTGTCCTCCCATGACTAGATATCAATAAAATGATTAATATTAGTACGTCTCTCTCTCTCTCTCTCCTTCAATAGGTAGACTACAGGTTTCATGGTGAGGACAAAAAAAGGTCAAACATAGATTTTGAGAGGTGCGTTAAGTTGACAGCCCACCAGAACGGATTTTGACCAAATAAGGCTCAACGTTTTGTACTCGTTTTGTACCGTTTTGTGCCAACAAAAAATTATTTTGTACCCCTACCGTTCTCGAGATATAGACCCCCCCCAGGTGGGCTGCTATCTTAACGTTAAGTTAGCAGCCCACCAGAACGGATTGAGTTGAGACTAGGTTTATTGGATTCGGCTTGTTTTGTACCGTTTTTGTGCCAAAAATATTTTTCTCCTGCGACCTTTCGTTCCTGAGATATTGACATCTGAAAAAGTCACTTTTTGGCGGGAAAATTTTTTTTCTTGGAATTTTCGGGATTTTTTTATACCATCGTTTTGTACTCGTTTTGTGCTCCAACTTTTGTTTTCAAAACTTTTTTTGTACCCCTACCGTTCTCGAGATATAGACCCCCCCCAGGTGGGCTGCTATCTTAACGTTAAGTTAGCAGCCCACTAGAACGGATTGAGTTGAGACTAGGTTTATTGGATTCGGCTCGTTTTGTACCGTTTTGTGCCAAAAATATTTTTCTCCTGCGACCTTTCGTTCCCGAGATATTGACATCTGAAAAAGTCACTTTTTGGCGGGAAAATTTTTTTTCTTGGAATTTTCGGGATTTTTTTATACCATCGTTTTGTACTCGTTTTGTGCTCCAACTTTTGTTTTCAAAACTTTTTTTGTACCCCTACCGTTCTCGAGATATAGACCCCCCCCAGGTGGGCTGCTATCTTAACGTTAAGTTTGCAGCCCACTAGAACGGATTGAGTTGAGACTAGGTTTATTGGATTCGGCTCGTTTTGTACCGTTTTGTGCCAAAAATATTTTTCTCCTGCGACCTTTCGTTCCCGAGAAATCGACATCTGAAAAAGTCACTTTATGGCTTGAATTGAGGTCACTTTGCGTGCAAGCTAGTGTATCAGCCACAGTGACTACTGTGAAGATTTTTTTATCTGACCTGGTTGTAGGATTTTCAATGGAAATTTTACATTTTAGACAACAACAGATCATTTCTGATCATTTGATTCCATTTGGTTTTAAAGTCCTAATTTTAGATAGTCAGGAAGATAGTTTTATCCTGTTTACTGCGCGATTCGTACCAGCTAACAAAATTTATCCTACTTAGCCTATCAACGCACACACACCCACCCACACACCCACCGACCCACACAGAAACACACACACACACACACAAGATTCCCACAGCAAATGTAGGGTAAAACCCCCGTCCTGACTATCTTAAATCAGGACGTTAAACCAAATAGAATCAAGAGATACGAGTATATGAAAGGAGCCTAGACATTAAATCTGGGCGCTCATATAATCCTCACCTTCGTTATATAGGTATCTGTGCCTATCTCACGGACACGGAATTATTATTATACCTCACCCAGCCTGCGTTGGGCCCAAATACTAGCATCTCGAAGTCTTTACCCCGCTGGACGTTGCCTAAATTCGTGATCTTACGAGAACCGGAGCATTCAACTTTACTGTTGAATACGGCACTCTGTGAATCCAGAGGTTGTGGGTTCGAAATCCAATCGGGACATGACAAGTTATCCTCCCATTTGGGATTTTTACCACATACCTAATAATATGTCTTGGGCTTACTGTTGTAGTCACTGTGGCAGAGCGAGTTAGAGCGCTAGGCATTGCACACATGGTGACCTGGGTTCGATTCCCAGCGGGGGAGGATTTTTTCTGCTCTGTACTTGGATGTTCGGGGTCCACTCATACCTCGTGAGGAAAAATGAGTAGCTGCTTTAATGTGAAGCAGCGACCAGTGGCAGAATCTTAGGCAAAAAAATAATACAAGATATTGTAAATTAAGTGGTAAAGTCCTATGATTCTGCGCTACCCACTAAAATTGTGACATAATAACACAAAGAAAAAGCATTATTATTATTATGTCTTGGGCTTACTGCTGGAATAAAGGGACTCTAGTAGTCTTAACCTTTTGCACTCCAGTGAAAAAAAATTGGAATTGCCGATACGGTCCAGTGCATGTCCCACATGCAACCATAGAAACGCCGCTACACTCCAGTATAAAATTCACAAGAACTGTCCTTAAGGTCCAGTGCATGTCCCACATGCAACTATTAATAACGCTCTTACGGTCCAGTGCATGTCCCACATGCAAGATTTCCCTCCACTTTATTCGATTTCATTTTATATTTTCCTTTAATTATCAGCCTATCAGATTTATTCTAGTCGAATCGTGATATTCCGTAGAATATTTACGAACAAGTCAAAAGTGTCTAAAATGTAAGCCGGCTGTGTAAACAAACATTATTATCAGTGCAACCTGCGGAAGGTTGGTTCAGTGTAGTACCTGTTCTATCGTCTTTATATCTGTGATAAAAATGTCTAAAAGAAAACTGTATAGTTTTATAGGTAAAGAAGAAGTCAAGTAAATTCGAAATTTACTTTGTGGTAAGTAATTTATTTTCTTTATATGTTTATTTGAGGGTCAAAGATACCTCTGCAAAGTATATCTCTGTCTCTTTCTAGCACACTTGTTGACATGAGTTAGACAAAGAAAGATGATGTGTGATACAGGGTGGCGTTGTTAGCATTGATTTCACGACCCTCTTCAACACATTGTCTTTTTGTACTTCCACTACCTACCTTTTTTTAACAGTGTTTTATACCTAATTAATTACCCATTTTTAGCTCCCATATCGCTAATTGGGGATCTATTGTTCTTTTTACAAAGTCAAAAGTTTGGGTCGTCTACAAACACCCTGTATACGAGGTCTGTAATTTGAAAGAAAAAATCTACTGGACCGTAGCGCTTCGTTTCTTTCCGAAACAACTCGACCTGATGAACAAACAAAACAATGCATGTGGGACATGCACTGGACCTTAAGGACTGTTCTAGTGAATTTTATACTGGAGTGTAGCGGCGCTTCTATGGTTGCATGTGGGACATGCACTGGACCGTAAAAGGTTAATCGGGAATTATAAATAAGGCGATATTATTATTATTATTCAACGTGCTAGCGACGCTGACCTAATGGCCTTATATACGTAAAATTATGTATAAGGATTGTGAAAAACAAACACGTGGAGGGATTCTGGCACAGGGAATAATTCTCTCGCTGTGATTGTGTGAAGAAAATCCCATGATTTTCCAAGTTTTCCCACTTACTTTAAGGATCACCATAAATATTGGATCATGAATATGAAGCTATAAAATACCCTCTAGTTTTGATTTATACTTGAAGATAATTGTGTTTTTTTGTTGTATTAAACTCTATTCAAATTATTGCAAAGTGTGGGATAATTGCCTTAGGCAATATCTACCATCAAACCAATGATCTTGCATAACTGAAAAACCGAATTAATTGGTACCTACTTGAATAAATTTCAATTTACTCACAAAATATGCACATGGAAATCAAATTAATATAATATACCTACCTAATTGTGTTTATTCAGATTCGAATGACACAATGGTTGATCTTAAAAGTAATGCTAATACAAACAAATATTAATATACCTAATTTTAAAAACTTCAGGACTTTTACATCTTGGTGCAATCGAACTCCAATCTGCCTGAACATATATATGAGAGGTATATATTATAATTATATAGGTAGACTATAAATCACGCGGGATACATTTTCTTCCTTGGGGATGTTTTTTTTATTCATATTTTAACATGATATCACTTCTCGGGCAAATTTTGGTTATTTACTGGCTTATATAAAAAAATTCTACCCCTGAAGGCTCAGAAAAATATTTTTTGTTTTTTGTTTTGAAAAATGACGTAAGATCCAGTCTCTCCAAAACATAGGGGGGGTTTACTATCGTAATTTTTTCAACGAGCCGAATCCAATGAACGTTGTCTCAACTTCATCCATTCTTGTGGGCTGCTAACTTAACGTTAAGCTAGCAGCCCACCTGGGGGGGGTCTATGTCTCGAGAACGGTAGGGGTACAAAAAAAGTTTTGAAAACAAAAGTTGGAGCACAAAACGAGTACAAAACGATGGTATAAGAAAATCCCGAAAATTCCAAGAAAAAAAATTTTCCCGCCAAAAAGTGACTTTTTCAGATGTCAATATCTCAGGAACGAAAGGTCGCAGGAGAAAAATATTTTTGGCACAAAACGGTACAAAACAAGCCGAATCCAATAAACCTACTCTCAACTCAATCCGTTCTGGTGGGCTGCTAACTTAACGTTAAGATAGCAGCCCACCTGGGGGGGGTCTATATCTCGAGAACGGTAGGGGTACAAAAAAAGTTTTGATGACAAAAGTTAGAGCACAAAACGAGTACAAAACGATGGTATAAGAAAATCCCGAAAATTCCAAGAAAAAGAATTTTCCCGCCAAAAAGTGACTTTTTCAGATGTCAATATCTCGGGAACGAAAGGTCGCAGGAGAAAAATATTTTTGGCACAAAACGGTACAAAACGAGCCGAATCCAATAAACCTAGTCCCAACTCAATCCGTTCTGGTGGGCTGCTAACTTAACGTTAAGATAGCAGCCCACCTGGGGGGGGTCTATATCTCGAGAACGGTAGGGGTACAAAAAAAGTTTTGATGACAAAAGTTGGAGCACAAAACGAGTACAAAACGATGGTATAAAAAAATCCCGAAAATTCCAAGAAAAAAAAATTTTCCCGCCAAAAAGTGACTTTTTCAGATGTCAATATCTTCGGGAACGAAAGGTCGCAGGAGAAAAATATTTTTGGCACAAAACGGTACAAAACGAGCCGAATCCAATAAACCTAGTCTCAACTCAATCCGTTCTGGTGGGCTGCTAACTTAACGTTAAGATAGCAGCCCACCTGGGGGGGGTCTATATCTCGAGAACGGTAGGGGTACAAAATAAATTTTTGTTGGCACAAAACGGTACAAAACGAGTACAAAACGTTGAGCCTTATTTGGTCAAAATCCGTTCTGGTGGGCTGTCAACTTAACGCACCTGATTTTGAGGGTGTGAATAGGGACTTTAACCTTGTAAGAAGTAAGGATCTGACGAGACTGTCTCTAGTGAAAGACTCCCTGTCGGTATAGCCTTTGTCAAAGGCCGGAGGCTAGACTAGGCGTCAAGAAAGTGAGAGTGACCTTTTTTCGCAAAATGTATAGAATTGGTGAATATTATTTAATGTTTTTTTGCAACCGCAGTTGGTGATGAAATGATTGGAATTAGGACAACAGTTCTCATGTGAACCCACATTATCAATTTTAAAGTAATCATGATGCAAATTTAGTCCATTAGGTGAGATATGTACTCGAGTTTTTTTCGTTAGTTTTTTTCCCCTTTTTATGTATATCGAGTTTTGCTGATCCAAGGAAATCAACATAATATACATAATTATGTATACTCGTACATGTAGCATTGTAGCAAGCCCTAGGATTTTTGTTCACTTGAATTGAATCCCTGTATTGCACAGTACACTACTTATTTTGAAGGTAAAAATGGTATGGTAATGTACTTGTTTTGAATTATTTAATCTAGATAATACCAATCTATGAACTTTACGAAAAACTTTCACATGTGAATATTATGTTATTTTTGTTTATCATGTGAAAAGTCTGGAAAAATTCACTTCTTGAGCCAATAGTCAGAAGTGTTGTGTGCAGTCTTGAATCTTGTGAACACTACTCGTTTCATGAAGGGTGACTTTATGTTGAGAGTCAATGGAAGGGTGTTTTGCTTTCTTTGTTAGGAGTCCACTTGTGAAGGAAAGATCTTTTGTCCATTTTTTGTGTAAAAAATGTCGAAGGAATAAGGGATGTGTATAGTTCCGTTCTCTCTTGATCTTACTTTTTTCTCCATTACGAAGGAGAAAGAGATACATGTAGGATATGTGAGGGGGAAAATATGCTCAGTAAAAAACCAAGGCATTTTGAAAGTAACTGTGCCTGAAAGTTCAAAACAATCAATACGTGTACCAGTGTGCCTACAGGACACGTGTACCTATATACAGGACATGTAAGGCTAATGTCGACGTACATTAAAACTGTTGAAAGGCAATTTATCGACAGCAACTTGTGATATTTACCAGTGATGTATTGACTTCTTTTATAGTAATGGAGACAATGAAGACATATTTATATTTTATAGTAATGGAGAGCATACCTTCAGAACAAGCAGTCTGTATGCTACAGCTCACACTGTATGTGTTTCAACTTTTAGAATTGCTGCAAAGACCAATTTAAAGGAAGTTTCCACAGGCTTCTCCCTCACCAGAGGTACCCTGGGACTTACGCGTAAAATTGAGAGGAGCTCTCAACTTCCTGGAAAGTTCTATTAAAAGATATACATTTTTTACACGAGAGTGAAATTTATAATGATGTTTATCCAACATTTAAAAAATAAATATAGTTAAGCTCCTCCATAAATATCATGAGGGAGTTGCGAGAGAAAGGTAGATAAGGATATATTTCCTGGAAGTTGTATTTCTCAGAAGGACTGAAGAAATGTTTCGAGTTCTGAAAAAAAAACGTTTAAAAATCTTTGATAAAAATAGCGCAGTTTGAGGTGTATATTTATAGGTACTTCTTATATTTTTTGTGATGAACTTTTTTTTTTTGAGCCTTAAACTGTTGGCATAATGGGACTACCTGTCTTGCGCTGACAGTCTAAATAAAGCACTTATACTTAAAAATTTCAAGATTTTCAAGTTTCTCGAGATTAGAATCTTGGTTCGATTGGACAGTCTTAACTTCTAAAAGGTATGTTTGCAGATTATCAAAGTTTTTAAGTATTTTCCATTTTTTTTTCTCAATTCTTTGTATTTATTTAAATAAACAAAGTATTATTATCATTTATATCCACCTAGATACCCATAGGATTCATACATAACAGCAATGAATGGCATGCAGGGTCGAGTTCCATGATCTTACCGATTAGTCAGCTCATTACAGTATCTTCTCACAGTCTGTATGCAGCCCTGTTCATCTCTGCTAGGATCAAGAGGTCACCCTGACATAAGAGACAACAATGTAAAGTCTCTGTCCTCTCCTTAATCCCCACGGTGTACTAACATGTCAGATATGTGGAGCTTAAGTCAATGAATTAGACCTAAGCCTGATGAGTGACGTACATTGATGACTAAGAATTTAGTCGAGAAGGCGGGGGTTTTACATTTTTGTTTTGTTGACCTCAGCACTTGAGAAAGAATCCGTAGAATGACTGACACATAAGTGAATAGTAGTGTTGCGTGAAAAATGACACATGCCCCAACCTTGACATTGCAAATTGATATCTTAATTAGAAGAATTTTAACTTTCGACTTATGGTATACGTTAAGAATTGGTGCTTTGACACTTTTACATTCTGATTTATTTATTTGACAACATGGCTTGACATCAAAAAATAGATGTATAACCACTATGACCAGTCTTAATGTACTTAATATGTACTGATGCAAGAGGCCCTGATATAGTCACTTATAGGTACATATTTGTATTTGCATAGGGAGAGTGTATGACGATTTATTTAATAAGCATTCCTTTCCTATATACATATTTTGTGTACCAAATATGCTGTATAGAATAGTTTTCATATAATATATGTGTAACGGAAAATTCCCGGAACAAATTTTTTATCTTTTAAAAAGTCTCAAGATTGAATTATTTTGCATGACGTTTTAATGCAAGTTTTTTCGTTCACTCTGTACTGTATGTATAGTATTCAATCAACGACAGTTTGTCTCCCCAAAGAATACTCGCCCGTGGTTAGCTTCCACTTTGCCCTTGTGAAATTTCGACAACTAAATTTTCTCTCATATTACACATTTAGACAAAAATGAATTAGAATTTTTTTGTGCATATTAATAGGACAAAACTAAAAGAACTTGTCTTTCTAACAGGTAAAAGCAAAAGTATGAATATGAAACTACCTTTTCACAAAAGCTTTCAGCATACCTAATTTTAAAATGAGAACGACACAGCACCCTGCTCTCACTTCATTGCTCCCCCGTGTCTCATTGAGGAAGCATTAAAGACGGAAGTAAACATACGGGGGAGGAGAGGTGCAAAAAATGTGTCAAGTAAATATAGAATTCAATTTAGATTTGCACTGGGATTTGCAATTTAATTAGATTGTAGAAAATTGATTTGCCAGATGCATGTGTGAAAGGGCTATATTTACATAAGGAATGCTTTCGCTGTAAATTAATTAATGCTCATACATTTCATGTCGCATATTGGTATAGATACTCTAGCACTGTTACAGGTGTAGGTCAATGTGAACTCAATATCATCTGTAGAAGGTGTGATGAGGGTGAAGTAAGTGCATATTGAGAAGCTAAGATGTGTTTCACAGCCTCTTTTATTTCTTAGCCATGAAACAGGACCTACTGTAGACGCTTGGTCTGTGTTGTAGCCCTGCCATCCGTAGTATGCCTCCTCTCTGATGGGCGAGTAATAGCGACACAATATACTTCCCATTTAGGTGCTGGCTGGGTCAAACATGCCTCATTGTGTTGAGGAAAGGGTTAGTAGAAAAAATATAGTAGGGCCATGCCTCACGCTGGAACTCAGGTGCAGCCGATTTTTTTTTTGTTTAAGAACAATGGATTAAGTAAGGTTTATCTGAATGTCAAATTACTAAAGATCTTTTTTTTTACATAAAAGTTGAAGGTAGGGAGAAAAAGTAACAAGTTAGGTCAAATTTCATATTTTTTGGCTGAAGCTCTTTAGGCTGAAGTTTTTTCCATCGATAGAATTTAATGATTATTTCCATCTCAATGACTCTTTGAATATAATTACTAAGTAGCACTGTAGTAATTATATACATCCTGACTGCATTTCATATATTATCAAATGTAATTTCAAAAAGTACTATTACATCATTTACATATTTGAGCATGAAATATTTTTATGCATATTTCCACCAACTATTAAAGTTTGTATGGGTTGTCAAATATGCTTTACCTTCATAATTTTTAATATTCTCTTTTTCATACGCAAATTTGTTTTATTTTGAATTCAGTGAACCACGTAAATCTCAAATTATATCGTGAAATTAATTCCATAAATACTAGTTTTTTAATGACCAATTAGCATGAGTAGTTTTGCTGATCTATGCCATATTCAACCAGGTGATTTCTTGCCGCTCGCTTTATCGATTTATCGATACCTATACACAAGTATCTCTGTATGTACATAATTATACCGATGGAATAATTTTCCGAGTTCCTGAGGAAGATAAATTAGCCAGCCGGTTCCTATCCAATTGAGAAGCAATCGATCGCTTAAAGGTCGATTTTTTCCTCCTAACAGAAATCTTTTTCTTGCGAGTGAGAGCAGTGAAGAATCAGAAAATGGCGGAAGACTCGTAGTTCTGAAAGCTGTAAATGAAGTAATGAAGAGACGACAGTAATATTTGCGATGGTGCGGAATTCAGGGCTGGAACGATGTACGGCAATGCCTCATTGTGTAGAGTAGGGTTAGGAAAATTAAATATAGGGCCATGCCTCGGGATGTGTACCTAAAGTGACAGATTGACTCATCGTGCACCGTGGTACACCCTTGAGTGCAGCCAATGTTTTTTGTGTACCGGAATTTTTTAGTGATTTCTATATCGGTGCTTTCACCTTTAATACACTCTGTAAAAACACTCCTTGTTCTAAAAAAAGACAAATGAAGATGATCATTAGTAAATTTGATGTTTATTTTATAGATTACGTCTTGTCATGTTAAGAAAAAAAAATCGAACGGTATGTCAATCATCAGTCACGAGTATAATACGAGTGATGTAACGAAGACGTTGATGGTAAAGGAAGGAGATTAGTCAGTGGAAGTGGTGGGGTGATGAAGGAACTAACAGGATGAGTTCTTAGAAGGGATGAATAGTAGGAATATCGAGTGAGGAAAGAGTGGGGTAGAATGTAGACAAAAATGGAGCTTTTGGTGGAGGAAAGACGAGAAGAAAGGAGAGAAAGAAAAGAAAAGGATGGAGAGATGAAATGAGAAGGAGGAAAAAAAGAAAGAGTGAAGGAAAGGAGAGTTGAGGAGGTAGGTACTATTCTGGAGCGTGGCACTTAGGGAAATATTTTGAATAATTGAATTCCGTGCGGCATTTTCATCGTTGAAAGCCTTTTTGAATGGAAAAGAGAAACTTGAAGCCATCGAGTTTTATTTTATTCCAATGAGATCAGGCAGAGAGAGACGCGAGATGAAATTAGCATTGAATAAAAGTAAATCAGTCCATTTATAGGAGCTAGGAAGTATAGCAGAAATACTCGTATTAAACACCAGGAGAATGGAATTTTGTATAGTGAACACTGGATTTGTATAAAAAGTGTCGGCAATGATATAGAGTTATAGCGAACCGCAGGCTTCGTTTACAAAGTGAAGTTTTTTATTTCACAATGGAACTTATGTTCATTTCTGAACGTAATGTTGAACTTAACAGCTTGTGGAGGCTGGAAGTAGGTCTTTCTAAGTTTCTAACTTCTTTATCCCACTAATCGTACTGCCCTGTACATGAACCAAAGCAAGCGGGTATCTGATTTCAGTTCAGTGCGTGTGCTTAGGTATACGAGTACATTATTAGGTACATCAAACCCACTTGCATTCATATACAATTTATAATATAAATGATAAAACTCAGCCAATTCTAGGCGCGTGCGTGTAGCACGTAATGTGTACCCAATGACAGATTGACTCATCGTGCACCGTGGTACACCCTTGGCTGTGGACATTGCTCAATAAAATGACAGGTTACCAAAGTGACAGTAGAGGTATTGTTAGAAAAACTACATTCATACGAATTATTTTTTGCACATACATATAACTTTATACCCATTCCATTAAGTAGGTATAATTAAATACCACCCCCTGTGTTCAGTGTTATCGACTTTAAGCGCTTAACGCTGGTTTCCAAGTGACAGGACTTCTCAATTGTGGTTGGTGGTAGAAGCTGATATGGCTTTTCATCATACCGCAACCACACTCCTCTAAAATCTTGTTTTCAGAGGAAAATGTTGCATGCACTATCGACAGCTTTCCTCCCTACGGAAGCGGGAACGGCGACAGAATGTCCTGTTTGGTGTCTGGTAATCTGGTATCTAGCCAGCGTCGATGGCATGTTGAATACACCGGTTCCCTTCAGAACACCGAAGTTAAGCGACATCCAGCGAGGTTAAGACTTGGATGGGTGACCATTCAAATTCTAATTCTCGTGACGCTGGCTTTTCCCGGCCCCACTCAGGCTGGGTGAGGTCAATGTGAGTAGCAGGTTTGTGAGTTTCCTGCGAATGGAGGGTAAAACCCCCGTCGTGATATGACCATGGCAGTTGAAAGCGACGTTAAACCCCATTAAAAAAAAAAAAAAAATCTGGTATCTGCTGTTGAAGAATTCTGTCACTGGGAGGACGGGATACCTCTATAATTGATAGAGTTATCTCGTTTCAGTTAAATATAGATATGTACGTTGTACGTCCTACAGTTAATATTGCCGCTACATTCCACTCCAACTTTGATCTTTTAGAGGAGGAACACGCGACTCGGCGGTTAGCTTGCTTGATCGCTCTCTTTGGTCGTGTACCAGGGTACCTAGACCAGCATTGTAAGTGGCTATTAAATTTAATAGACTCTTTAATCATTAGTCATTACCAGTATAATTAATTCGCCATCAGGGCCAAATATTTCAACTCGAAATACACATCATAATGAAATTACTGTGTAATAATGATGTATGTGTGTATAGCTGTATAGTTAGTTAAAGCTGTGTAATGGGTCAGCGGAGGAACGAGTGTATATTTGTGTACGTAACACATATTTAGGGCTAATGAGAGTTCTCATTATTGTTATGAAAACATTACATCAAGTCCAAACTGCCGGCATTATTTTTCATTATAAACCTCATTACCTTGGTGGTACCTATAGATATGTACAATTTTATTGTACACCTGCAGTATACTCTGTAATCTGTGTTATACAAAGTCAAATGTTGCAAAAAAATGAAAATAATTGGATTTTAAATGAAATTGATTATCTTCGTTCCGAAGATAATTCTGCCAAATTTATCCGATTAGAATTGATTGGATTTCCAATTTTAGAATCCAACTTTATAACCACACTCCTATTGGCTGAACGTATATCTATTTAATCGAAGGTCACGTGAGTCGTGGGCGTAGCCTTAATTTTTTTGAAACTCACAAACCACCCGGCCTGATTTGGGACGAAAATAACCCAGCATCACGAGTATTCAAATGTGGATGGTGCAATTCAAGTTGTAACCGCGCTCGACGGTGCTGATCTTAAGCGACGCGACGTTACGAGAACTGATGTAACGTGCCATTCACGCTGGCTTATCGCTTCCTTCTACTCTCGTTTGCTCTAATATTATGTCCCATGTAATCCAATGTGTACTAAGAAGCCATAACCAAAGCCCAGACCCCCCACAATCCTACCCACTCGTACCAGGGAAAGATGAAACGAGTCAACTTTTTGTAATCGGATCAATAAATGACTCGAATTTAATCTTATTGATTTATGTCTTGTGTAGGTTTTCATGAACATGGTTTATCAGATCACATGTTGTTAAAGTTCTGTTTTATGATTTGGCTTAGTTTAGTTTACTGCCAGTAATAATTGATGTTTGAATAAGATGTTTATTGTTGAAAGATTTCTATGGTTCCTCCAGACTTGTTTGATCTTAAGTTTATTGATAATGAATGTATGATCATTTTGGATCAAGGCCTTTGTGCAATATAGCCAGGAGTTATACGTGAACAATGGTCATGTAGATATTATTATCAGTAGTAGTAATTATTATCTTCACGGGTCGCATAAAATTATCAACGTGTTTTATTCCATGCATAAAACATGTCATTATGACGGAGATGAAACAGATTGAAGCAGTGCCAACCCCAGCTCTACACACTCATACCTCTCTCACACTCCTTCTCCTCCTCTCCTCAACTCTTTATAAATAGAAAAAAAACTAAAAAGGAGTTAACCCAAAGAAAAAACAAAACAGTTCCCAGTAATCCTAATCCTGCTGGAAGTTGGCAAGTCACGCAACGAGATAGTTTCAAATTTGATTTCCATATGAGACATTGCACACACATGCAACGTTGGAACTTTCGAACCATCTAGTTTTCCTTGCTGAGGAAAATTCAGGATAATCACATGAATTCAAAATGAACCCTGGGATTAACGTCCTCAGCTCTCTCTCTCTCCTTCCCCTTTCTGTTTTTCCTTTTCTCCTTCCTTATACCTCCCTCTTCCCTCGTTCTTTCCCTCTCTCGCCTTAAGGGAAAATACCTTAATAACTTTTCCACGTCAGGATATTGTCCTTCCCAAAGAGACGCTCCTTTTTGGGAGTAAAATTTTCAAATTATGCCTCTCTTACCTTGAGCCCTTCTTCCTCTCATCCTCTACCTCTACTGGAAGATAATCTGATGAAGAGTTCATTTTCTATTCAGACAGGCAAGCCCTCTATACTTTCATGTTGAAACAGCCTTGACGTCACGGGAGAGTCGAGAGACAAAATCCCTTCTTCAGCAATAAGTTTTGATCATTAATTACTTACTTATAATTACCTACGTACTAGTTGATATCTTAATCTGGTAGTGTTTCAGTAAATACTTGCCCCATCTATACTTGAATACTCATAATAATATTTCGTAATTAATGACAAGAGTTGATAGTACAATCAGGAAATCTGAGATGAAATTTCTTTGTCTGGCTGACAAATTTTTTAATTTGGCGTTATTCAGGGTAAACTCCAACTTCTCATCCCAATAAAAGGTAGTATAGCTCAACATTTCAGAAGAACAAACGTCTTGAAAAATAAGAAGATGGGTGTAGTTCAAGCAACTCATAAAGTTCATGTACTATTCATCCTTGTCTGCCTCTCAAGACTTGTGACAGACAAGAGTACCGTCACAGAAAACCACAGAGCACAGTTCTGATATCAGATGATTGTGGTGAACCTGATGATACTATTATGATAAGTATCTGTGTTGATGATGACTATAGTAATGATGATGTTCATTTCTTATTATATTGTTGACAATCATTATGATGATGGTGTCAGTGTCGTGATGTTGCTGCTGACAGTGTTTATAATGATTTTGTTGATAATGACGATGAGGCTAATGTGAGATCCAAGCGTAGGTTAACCAGTTCTGTGACCCCTTTATATTTCTTGACAGATCTAACTGATCGCCTGCGGAGTGCAGACTTGCGAGAGACGTTGTAACAGAAATTAGTAAGTAGGTAATGTTCATAATATGCATCTGTGCCTCTGCCCTGTGCCTGTACTCGATGATATGCGTCTAACTGTACAGGCTCACTTTGCATGTATTATGAAGAACATTAGACCTTACTTGCCGTCAATGCCACAGAGGAAAGGATCAAGGATATGGCTGCCTGCATGTTTCCTTTGATACGAATCTCGAGCGGATGTGTTGTCCTTCTGAATAAATATTCCCATATTGACCCAGCATGGGTGTTAACAAGAGGTCGAGATTGTTTTAAGTGAACGCAGACACCTTATAGATTGAATTAATGTGTTCATTTCTCATTAAACTGTTCTTGTAATGAAGAGCTTCCTGTTCTAGTCCGACTCACCCCACGAATGGTTCGGGTTGACTTTTTTCATGATTTGATGTTTTTCATCAAGGATTGCCTGAAAATAGAATCTTTGAAAATTAAATTGTATTTTTTTTTTTCAAGTGCACATCGGTTTTACATATATGTTATGTTCATATGTCCAGTTGCCCGATGTATTGAGTAAGTTTTTATTTTTAACTTCTATCTAGATCCATTGGATGGCGATTATTCTTGCTACTAATATCGTTTGTGGTGTTCTGGTGGAGGGATTTGCAAGTTACTTATGCCTCTAAAACGATGCCCTTAATTAGTCATAGAAAATTTCTTTTTTGAATCTCAAACTATTTAATTAAAATTTCCATGTCTTATAGTTCTGTAGGCAAACCATTGTCTTCTTCTTTGTTCTGCTAAACCTAATAAAAAAGGTGTTCCCTAAAAACTTGGTGAGCTGGATAAAAGTTGAGAGTGGTTCTTCTAATAAGTATGCTAGGACGAGTACATAGGAAGTTGTTGAGAGAAGTAGAATGAACTCTGAAATTAGATGCAGAGAACAGAAGAGCTGAAGGATGTGTCAAGAGAGGAAAAGTGGGCGAGGAAATAAGAAAATGGAAAAGAAGAGTTGATGAAGAAAGAAAGAGACAGGGGAAAGAACAAAGAGTTGAAAGTTTAGAATGCTACAGCAAAAAACTTGAAGTTATTCAAGTCGACTTAGAAAGCAAGAAGTATATACTAGTAGAACTAGGATAGAAGAAGTGTACATAACATAATAGAACAAGGATAGGAGACATAGTCAAGTAATGGAGTAAATATGAACAAGTTTTGCAACTGAGTCGGAAAAAGAAAAGAAATGAAAATGTAATTGTCTTGGAGCTATGGTTTCATACTCTTCGAAGATAGGATACAAGAAAAATAGCTTATACTCATATCGTGATATTTCTAAAGCAAATCCATGTACGATTGCATATCTTTTTAATATTTATTCTCACTAGACTGTCAATGCTCACTAGCTCACGACACATTCCATGTTCATACATCATTGAAGAAAAGGCATGCTTGGAATAGGTATACACTGACTATGGAATATAGTGAATATACCATGAAAATATGACGTGGATATAACATTCACCATAAAAAAAACAAAAGAAATAACTCTTCTTTTCATAGCTGCAAGTTGTATTTTGTTTTTTTTTTTTTTACATTTTAGTAACTAACTAAGTGCTCTAACTATGAAGATACTTCCTTCACCAAGTCGGCAAAACTCAGAATGAACCCTCAATATGACATTTCAGAAAATCACTCCATTTATGAAAATCAGATTAGAAAGTACTTCCCAGAAATTTCCTTACTTATCCGTTGTATTTAATAAGAATTTTCTGGGAAAATTCTTATTTTATAGCCCAGAAATACCTCCTAGTTCCAGTAAATTCCCTGACTAAGTCAGCAAAGCTTTTTCTTCAAGCCTGTATGTACACGGATTCTCAGTCTCAGGGAAGTGATGAAGCATTAAAAATTCAAAAAAGAGATTAACTCCCGACCGTTAGGCATTTTAAAAATTCATTTCCCTTCCATGAATAAGCCTCTCCCCTTGCAGTGAGCCCTGCATGTCCTATGTCCTCCACGTGAAAGCGAGTGACTTAATGAACCTGGTGAAAAAATGAAACCCAAGCTGACTTCCTAGAAAGCATATACAGGGAAATAACGCCCTTTAAACTTTGCTCTCGACAGCAGAAACTCCACGGAAATCTGTATCATAGCAATAGTGGTAATTGAAAATAAATGAACTTCCATGTATGGGGTCTTTTTCCAACAGCGGCCTTTGTTTTGTAAATACTTGATAAAAAAATTGAGCAGGAGATGAGTGGAATGAAAAAGGGGGGGGGGTGTAAATAAACCACGAATTGAAAAATATCCCTGTGGTTTTCGTGTACTGTGTTGTGAGAAAGCTGTTTTGTACATTGTTGCGTCTGTCTGTTTTGTACATTGTTGCGCTTTCTCTCCAGAGTCTACATGAGGAGAATAAATTGGTTATCGGATTGATACTCTGATTCCTACATTGTTGCATTAGTTGCAAGAACCACTGGTCAAAGTAGTACCTTGAGTTTGATCTTCGATCTGGACAGCGTTTCCGATGTTGTCATTTCCGGCACAACCAAGACTGTGAAGGGTTTGTTTTGGGTATCTGGTACAATTTCCAGCTACTGGTAGGTAAAACCGCCCCGTCCTGAATAATTCATATAGGATGTTAAAACCTATAATCATTGGACATGAGCGTTCTTCACCATAATGAGATAGGTATCCGTACCTATCTTATGAACACGAAATAATCATTATTATTATTATCATATACCAACTTACCAAGACTGACTATACTCAACCACCTAGGCTGAATTCCTCTTATCATCAACTATTCAGAAGCCCAAAACCAACTCGAGGCACGCCCTGAACTCTGACACCTCCAACAAACTCTCGCTTCCTCTGCCACAAATCTTCTCCACTTATCCTTGTCCCCCCCACTGTTCCACCCTCTCCATTCTCATCCCTCCCCTCTCCTCCCGCTCATCCTCACCTCCGCCACCTCCACCGTTACAAAACATGCTCCATCTCCTTTCACTCATTG
>CM044956.1:34328337-34366883 GCA_024516035.1 Bactericera cockerelli
AACGATGTTTCACAATATGAATAGTTGAATACGGGAACAGGAAGTTTCCTTTTGTTGGAAGCGACGCGGAAATGTTAACGACATTCTAAGAACCTGAATGAATTGAATTTCTTTGAAACTTGAAAGCTGAACAGGTAGGTCTGGCTAATCGTTTGCCTTGCGGGTCTAGCCAATAGGTCACACCAGAAACCAAAGATATTTTGACCTTCTAAGAAATTCTTAGCGGGAGAATACTTCGCTAGAGTCTGAAGACTAGAGCAGAACAAGTTGCTTCGGTGGATTCCTATAGGATCAAGGACCTAAGCATCGAAAGTACATTCACCAAATAGTTGGAAGTCCATTTAAAAACCAAATTTATCAGAACCATCAACACAGTTTTGGTGCTAGGGAGATCATAAATGGGTCTTCTGAGACAGAATTTTCTTTTAATTATTTTAGTAGTCACCGTGGCAGAGTGAGTTAGCGCACTAGGCACGCACGGTGACCTGGGTTCGATTCCCAGCGGGGCAGGATTTTTTCTGCTTTGTACTTGGGTGTTCGGGGTCCACTCATACCTCGTGAGGAAAAATGAGTAGTTGCTTTCATGTTAGCAGCGACCAGTGGCGGAATTATAGGCAAAAATAAGATATTGGGATATAATAACACAAAGAAACACATTATTATTATATTTTAATTATTTTAATATGGACTAAGAGGACCTCAAATTAATATTATTGATCCGGTGAATACACGAGATATCGATTTTTTGCGATCACAATTTGCACTTTGGATATCTGATGTACATAAATATTATACAACCAAGAATTTACACATCAAGAAAGTTTCACGCATAAAAATAGTAAAATCGGAGGAACAAGAGTCCACCACCCGAATTACATATTATAGTCATGCCTTAAACTCATGAGCGGTGAGCGGAGGCGCGGAATTCAGACTCGAAATGATGTACGGCAATGCCTCGTTCTGTAGAGTAGAGTTAGGAAAAATAAAAATAGGGCCATGCCTCGGACCGGAACTCGGGTGAAGCCACTAATGAGGGTATATTCAACAACGCCGGGTTTTAAATAATCAGAAGTAATTGACATTATTAATACATCAGAGGATCAGTAAATAATCGTTAAAAGATAGTCCTTCACACTTAAATATAAAATATAATGACCAAAATTGTGAAAAAACAATATCCATCTTTCATACTTTACTTGTAGAGCCAGAGCAACAATTTCATATATTAAATTCACTCTTTTGTCAAATTTAACAATCACAAAATTACAAATTCCAAGTACCGAAAAATTGTCGCAGTGTCAAAGTCTTCTCTCACCGCTGTCTACATGTGTCCTCGGCAGGGCCGTATCCAGGATTTTCGTCAGGGGGGGGCCCAAATAGTTTAATAATATTACTAGCGGGTTACACCACCGCGGCAAGTGTAAGCGGCGCGCCGCTTCGCCAGCCCATCAGACACAAACAGCACACACTCACTCACTCACACACACACACACACACACACATACACACACACACACACACACACACACACACACACATGAACACCACACACACACACTCACTCACTCACACATAGAGAGAGAATGTGTCGAAAAACTTGAATATTTTGTCTTTACCCGGCGTAGCTCAAGAACAGCTCATCAGAATTTTGCGATCGATTTGTCAAATGAAAGATCCTTGCCTAATACTTTTTTACTTTGAATTGATCAGTCGTCCTTCAAATTTCAAGCAAAAATGTCATTTACCTTTAAAAACGTGACTATTTTACGTGTTACCCATCCATATTTTACCTTACCTGGCGTAGCTCAAGAACGGCTCATCAGAAATTCGCTGTCGATGTGTCAAATGAAAGCTCAGACCCTTGCCTAAAACTTTCTCACTTTGGATTGATAGGTCACTTCAAATTTCGAGAAAAAATGTGATTTAGCTTTAAAAAACGTGACTATTTTACGTGTTACCCATCCATTTTTTACCTTAAATTAAAAGGTTCTTACTAAGATAAAAAATGGTTATCAAATTCGTGTTCACAACCTCAAAAAACCTATGAATTGATATGTCACAACCCACATCTAGGATGAATAATGAAAAAGTTAGTCCGGGTGGACCCTCCCAAAATACCGGTAATTAGAGTCGGGTACCAAAAAGTTCAAGATATGAAAAAAAAAAAAAAAAAAAAAAAAAAGTCTGGCTGGGGGACTTTAAACAGGGAGTAGACCAGCAGTCTGGCTGGGGGACTATAAACAGGGAGTAGACCAGCATTGGCTTGGTTCTGGGGGCCCTTGTCAATTATTAGCCTCCTTGTAAAGACAGTGGTAGAAGTGCTGAGTCATTCCTCCACTGTCTGGCTACCATCGGTCACGATGACGCCACCCTATGATGATGATGATGAAAAAAAAAATATTCGGGACAAACCCACAATGTTTTTTTATTTAAAGAAAAATTTGTTCCCATGAAAATTTCATATCTCTTACTATTTAGCCAGAACCACCAAATTCTGTCAAAAAGCGGCCAATAGGCCGCCACCGGTGGCACCGATTTTTTCCAAAAGTTTCATGCTGCGTCCTCTATACATTTATGACCTCGGTGCCAATTTCAAGTCTCTAGCTTCTACTGTTTTTGATATATCCTGTTTACAGACAGACAGATAGACACACGGAACAATGGCTGAAACTTTGGATTTAGGCTCTGGGGACCCTAAAACGTGTTTTGGCATTGAAACTCACTATCAAAATTTTTGGGTGATTCCATTACTTTCCTTTCTATAAGAGAATGAAAGTAAAAAAAAAAAAAAAATCAAAAGCACCGTATATTATTTTGCGAGCTCTCAGCAGAACTCAGCACTTTGCACTTACCACTTAGGATTCTACTTGGTAGGTACATAATATTATGTTGTAATGTAGTTGGTTTTTACTGTTTATTGTGTTTAGGAATCAACATGTACGTATGTAGATATGTAATGTACCTAGAAAAAAATCCAAGGCAGGGGGGGCCATGGACGAGAGCCTGCGTTCAAGTGAGACTTTTGAGGGGGGCCCGGGACGAGAGCCTGCGTTCAAGTGAGATTTCGAGGGGGGGCCCGGGAAGAGATCCTGCGTTCAAGTGAGACTTTTGAGGGGGGGGCCCGGGACGAGAGCCTGCGTTCAAGTGAGACTTTTGAGGGGGGCCCGGGACGAGAGCCTGCGTTCAAGTGAGACTTTTGAGGGGGGCCCGGGACGAGAGCCTGCGTTCAAGTGAGATTTCGAGGGGGGGCCCGGGAAGAGATCCTGCGTTCAAGTGAGACTTTTGAGGGGGGGCCCGGGACGAGAGCCTGCGTTCAAGTGAGACTTTTGAGGGGGGCCCGGGACGAGAGCCTGCGTTCAAGTGAGATTTCGAGGGGGGGCCCGGGAAGAGATCCTGCGTTCAAGTGAGACTTTTGAGGGGGGGCCCGGGACGAGAGCCTGCGTTCAAGTGAGACTTTTGAGGGGGGCCCGGGACGAGAGCCTGCGTTCAAGTGAGATATCGAGGGGGGGCCCGGGAAGAGATCCTGCGTTCAAGTGAGACTTTTGAAGGGGGGCCCGGGACGAGAGCCTGCGTTCAAGTAAGAACTTCGAGGGGGGGCCAAGCTCGAGGGGGGGGCCCGGGCCCCCTGGCCCCCCCCCCCTAATTACGGCCCTGGTCCTCGGTCCCTACAGAAACTAACCAATCAAGGGAGGGCCACGGACCAAGACAAGTGGGGCCCAGAGGTAGGTGCAAACTTATCCTGAGCGTACGGATCGTAGTTTTCAATAGTGAGGTTGCGCAGAATACATACATAATATATCCTTTGTCGTTCCGTTAATGAACAGGTCGACGTTGCGCAGAATATGTACGTAAATTTTTACGGAACGCTAAATCAACTAAGGGAATGTGCGCAATGCGCATGTACAGAAACGAGTTTTCGTCAGATACGGTCAAGAAGTTCAATTCAATTAGCGTAACGTATCTCTGAACTGCGCAAACTGTATTGTTTCTGCGGACGCTCCGATCCGAATAAGTGTGCGCAGACACATTATAAACTGTCCTTTACTAGAATTACTAGATTTATAATATAATCATATTTATAATGGCAACACGAGAACTATGAACCGTACGATCCTCCAATTTTCTATGCGGATAAATAAAATTCAAATTCAATGGTATCACAGTGTATCACACTAGTCCAAATTTGTTTGTAGGAAAAAACGTTTAAATTGCTATGCTGCATGATGAAATTTATCTAATTCCAATGGTCACACAAAGGTAACATAATGTGTACGAGTATTATAAGAATATTTTATTCATATTCCAGAGTCAAATTCTCCATATACCATAGCGTGTGGAATTAAGAAGTGTGGAAACCACCCCCCGCCGGCCTACAATCAGCTACAAGAGCATCAACAAAATCTTCATCATCAACAAAAAAATCAAAACCAACCACAACACACAAGTTTGCAAGAATGGCAACAACACATACAAATATACAAACAGCGACAACATCAACAATGGCAACGGCAGCAAAAACAAAAACAACAGATACAGCAACAAATACAGCTAGAAATGCCTCACCACTACCAACAGCAACAAAAAATACTACCTCTACAACAGCAGCAACAATGGCAGCAGCAGCAGCGGCAACAGCAGCAGCTAAAAGAACAACAACATATACAACAACAACATCAATTACTACAGTCACAAATTCAACAAAAAAACCTACATGTTCTTTATAATCAGCAACCAAACAACCTCTATAACCACAATTACCAGTATATTCAAACACCTACCATTAGAGAAGTACAAAACAACAGTTGTCTTAGAAGTTACAATGAACATCAACCCACTTCAGATTATAATCATAATGTGAACTGTATTACAAGTACAATACCAATAATCAGGAACAATCTGTCAGCTCCAAATTTTCAGTATCCTCATTACCATCAACAATACCCAATATCATAAGTACAAACAAGAAACAACAAAACAACTATAGAGCAGATGATGTGGGAAAAACTCATGAATTAATAAGACAAAAATATTGCAAAAAAGTCTGGGATAATGTGGAATTGGCGTGCAGTTTTGAGTATGCACTAGGCATTTATCACAACAAAATGAAAAATAGGACTAATCATCAACAAAACTCTGAGAAAATAACTAATGAGCAAACTCAGCCTGAGAGCAGTGGGTACTCAAATTTCAATCAATACAAATTGCAGATTAACAATACACAAACAAACAAACAAACATTACAACTATTAAATCTAAAATCCATAACCAATACTTCAAACTTATCTCCATATGCTCAACCTTTTCATCCAAAAAAATACCAAAAGATAGCAATTAATATCCCAACACCATCCTTTCTTGAAAAGATACCCACCTCAATTTCACATACAGAATTAATTGTTGCAGAAGCTCAAAAATTGAACAAACTCCATGATCCACAAAAAACAAAAACAAAATCTGTACTAACAATTATGCACCAAAATATGCAAAGTTTATGTAACAAGGTATCATGTCTTGAGGTGTTTCTTAAATAATTAGAGGATGATCACAAACTCAGTCCTGACATTCTATGTCTTACAGAGACTTGGATGTCAACACAAACAATGCCCTGCAATAATATACATGGCTATATAAATATTTCTAGCTTCTCCCGAAATCAACGGAGAGGAGGTGGAGTGTCAATCTACTCAAAAGAAAACTTAGATTTTAAAGTCTTGACCACAAACATATCTGCCATTGAATTCAGTTTTGAATATGCCGTGGCAATATCTTCTAGTCTAGGAATTGCTGTAGCTTGCATCTACAGATCAAATAACCCCTTATCAGATATTGACATCTTCTTTCACAACTTAGAAGATTTGATCGAAAGACTCTTTAACTACAAAAAAATCATTATTTGCAGTGACCTTAACATTGATTTACTTCTCCCTACGTCATCCAAAAATAGGTTAATAAGTATCCTTAATACTTTTAACTTAAAACCTTGCACTTCATCTCCTACCCGAGTAACCAACTCCTCTCAATCATGCATTGATAATATTTTTATAAATTTTGGTTTAAATGAACTTCTAAATTCTGATAAAAACATATTTAGTGGATTGAGCGATCACTCACATGCTCAAGTAATCTCATTTCTTCTCAACCAGAAACCTACTGTTGCAAAAGTGCTAACACGTTCATTCACCACAAAACAAATACACAACTTCATCTCATCACTAAATCAGGCAGATTTCTCCCAAGTTTATACCCTTTGTCATGTAGATGATCAACTTTCATCTTTCTACGCTATTTTGCTACACATTTTCAACTATCACTTTCCCTATAAACTTATTACACTAGGTAATACAAACAGGAATAAGTGGATTACTAAAGGCATATCTATTTCTTGTGCTAGAAAACGATCCCTATTCACCCTATGTTTATACTCAATAAATCCTGATATCAAATCCTATTACAAAACCTACTGCAAAATACTCAAAAAAGTTATTAGAGAAGCAAAGAGAAATAATACAGTAAGCACTATACATAAAGCTCCAAAACACAAAAAGAGCAAGGTCGTATGGCAAGTCATCAAAGATAATGCTAAAGCTAAAACCAAACCTCATACAGTATATTCCCTAGAGAAGGGAAATAGCAAGATAAATAACCCGATACTAGTCGCAGAAGCATTCAATGAGTTCTGGGTGAATGTAACTTCACAATTGGATGCTTCGGTCTCTAAAACTGATCTCCTAAATTATCCACCAGCTCATACAACTAATATCATACCTACCACCCTCTCTAGACACACAACTAACATACACGCCACCAACACTTTACCTCTGTATACTCATACTACTAACACGTCTCAAAACAAATCCCCCGAACACACCACTAACACTTCACACCTACATACAATTCATACTCATTCTACCAACATTATACCTAACACCTCCCCTGGACACACTAGTAACACCTCACCTCTACATACTTACACATCAAACACTCCATCAAAAAATTCCACCACACCGATCAATAACACTTCACCTCTACAAACTCATACAAGCAACACCACACTAAATATCTCCACAAATCAGTTCACTAACAATTCAACTCTACATAATCATCACAGTATCATTAATATACCTAACACATCTCCCAAACACACTACTAACACTTTACAACAACACTCTCACACACCAAACAATACACCAAACATCTCCGCCAGTCACATATCTGACACTTTACCTCCACCTACACATACTACCAATGCTATACCTAACACCTCCCCCCGACATACTTCTCCTTCTCCCTCTTCATCTCTATATTCTCATCCCACTGAATCAGATAATATTAATTATACTACTCATTTATACACATCCAAAACTTCTACACCTTTGAGACAATTCATACTTGAAACTTGCAATGCTACAGAGATAATAAAAATTGTCAATAATTGTGAAAATAAATCATCTAGTGGCCTTGATGAGATACCTATGACACTCATAAAAAAAGTCATACACATTTTAGCGGACCCACTTTGTTTTATTTTTAACACCTCTATAAAATC
Source organism: Bactericera cockerelli (assembly GCA_024516035.1). Classification (NCBI taxonomy): domain Eukaryota; kingdom Metazoa; phylum Arthropoda; class Insecta; order Hemiptera; family Triozidae; genus Bactericera; species Bactericera cockerelli. The sequence goes on from CM044956.1 coordinate 34,335,884, forward strand.
ATGTATCTTTCCCCGTCTCCTAAAATTATCCGTTACAGTTCCTATTCACAAGAAAGGGTCCCTATCAGACATAAATAACTTCCGTCCAATAGCCCTCATCAGTAATATATCTAAAATATTAGAAAAAATTGTAGCAAAGAGGTTCACAAACTATCTTGAACACCACAATCTCCTCAACTCCCAGCAATTTGGTTTTAGAGGGTTACGATCTACATCAGATGCCATTTCCTCCTTTCTCTTTCAGCTGGATAGCATTCTATCCACAGGAAATCATGCTATAAGCATATTCTGTGACCTATCCAAAGCATTTGATTGTGTGGACCATGATATACTACTATCCAAACTACCATTCTATGGAGTGAGTAATGAATCTCTAGCATGGTTCTCATCGTACCTTGAGAACAGGTCACAGACTGTGAAAATCCCCTCCTATCCAAATGGCATCAAAAAAGACATATTTTCCACCCAATCCTTGATAAATAGAGGCGTTCCCCAGGGATCAGTGCTGGGTCCACTTCTATTCATAATTTATATCAATGATATCACCCATTCAGATTCCTCAGCTAGGTTCACTTTATTTGCGGATGATACATCTTTGCTGATCTCCGGAGAAAACTTCCTTTCTGTCCGTCAAAATTCAGAGAAAACATTGGGAAATGTCCTAAATTGGTTTATAAAAAATAAACTCACCCTAAATTCAACCAAAACATATTATATGCATTTTCATCCATCATCCTCATGCTCAAAGAATACACAACACGAACCCATAAAATCACATGGCATTCAAATTGAATCTACCACTGCCATACGATTTCTGGGTCTGACACTAGACACTAAGATGACCTGGAAGCCACACTTAGAACAACTGAGCTCAAAACTATCATCAGCAATATTTGCAATTAGATCTGTTTGTAAACATGTGGACTCTAGAGCTGCCTTAATCTCTTTCTTTGCTTACTTCCAAAGCGTTATGACGTATGCAATCCTATTCTGGGGCTTCTCCAAAACTGCCAATAGTATTTTCATACTACAAAAAAAAGCAATTCGTGCAGCACTTGGTCTTCAACATCGAACATCATGCAAACCCTACTTCATAAATCACAAAATATTAACCCTTTATGCCCAAGTAACTCTTGAATCATGCTCTACAATACACAAATTAAAAGACCAATTAAATAAACATGAAGACATTCACAATCACAACACCCGAAACAAACATAAAATAATTATTTCTAGAAATAAGGTAACAAAAAACTCATTCTTGGATGAAGGTGTAAAACTTTATAATTTATTACCTCAACAAATAAAAGAGATGACCCTAAAAAACCTACAGGAGACACTAAAATATAAATTAATAGAGGGAGCTCCATATAATATGAATGAGTGTGTCACTTTGTTAAAAACATCTTAAAACATTTTATTTTATTTTTTTATTATTTTTTTTTTTTTATTATTATTTTTTTTTATTTTATTATTATTATTTTTTTATTTTTTTATTTTTTTCATCATCACTAATATTATTATTATTTTATTACTATTATTATTTTGTACTTTATTTATTTACTTATTTCCACATATTTTTAAGTTTTAATTTTACTTTTAGTTTTAAGTGACTTTGTATACATGCCATATGGTGTAAAATGTACAATAAAATGAATTTATTATTATTATTATTACATCGTGGCGTCCTCAGCGCTAGTATCGCAAAGTAGTCTCCTCTCCTCGTCCCTCACAAAATTTTCTCCCCGTATTAGATGTAAACATAAACATATCAAATGTAAACATAAACATATCAAAATGTAAACATTAACATAAATAGACCGCGAGAAATATTCGACTCCTTTGCGATGGTGTCGCGCTATGTGACTTTTCCATGCAACTGGGGTTTGTTTCCTCACTTCTTAATTCTACACGCTATGATTATACTAAAATGGTTTTTTTCTTCACTAATTAACTTTTGGTGAACAACAAAACCACGTATGATGAAGAATAATACTAGTAACATATCCAAATTAATGTATTTAATTTTCTCGAGAAATTTCTAAAAGAACGTATTTATTCTGGAAGTTTAGCATTGGTTTCTGTATAAACTCGTGAAGGACCATTCAATAAATTAACTTTTGATGAACAACAAAACCATTTTAGCGTAAAATTCGTCTTTTTATTAATGATTTAAAATCACACTTCATGTTAATTTTCAGATAAATTTAAGGGTATGAGAGCACTCGTCCCAATTCAAAATACTTCCAATTTCTAATATTAGAAATTTCTCGGAAAAAATAATTATCAACTCCAAAATTCATTGGTACACAAAGAAATAACTTTTGTTGAAGAACACCTACATATTTATTTATTAATCAAGCTCGCCGGAAGGCGAGCGCTCGTCAAGTAGCGCCAGCCAACCGGCCTCTGTTAACATGAAACAGAGTTTACATGTATTTTGTTTTTAATGGCAACTGAGATGCTTCAACTAAATTCAAAATTACACACCCAGGTAAGAAAAAAATCTATTTAAAACAATAGTATCTCGGTGACTTTCTGATTTCCTTATAAACACGTCTTTTATTTAATTATTTTAAATACAAAAAACAATGATTTCCTGCATTTATGGGTAAATGACATACATCATAGGGTGGCGTCATCATGAACGATGGTAGTCAGACAGTGGAGGAATGACTCAGCACTTCTACCACTGTCTTTACAAGGAGGCTAATAATTGACAAGGGCCTCCAGAACCAAGCCAATGCTGGTCTACTCCCTGTTTATAGTCCCCCAGCCAGACTGCTGGTCTACTCCCTGTTTATAGTCCTCCAGCCAGACTGCTGGTCTACTCCCTGTTTATAGTCCTCCAGCCAGACTGCTGGTCTACTCCCTGTTTATAGTCCTCCAGCCAGACTGCTGGTCTACTCCCTGTTTAGAAATGACATTAATTTCTAAAAATGAAAAGGGAGGTGTGTGCGGGACTCACATTGGACGGTGTAGGAGGCGAGCAGGCAGGCAGTGGAGGGGGCCAGGACGAAGCGGTGCGCCAGGATGTCCTTCCTGATCTGCAGGTAGAAGTGGTAGCGGGTGTACTCCTCCTGTAGCTTGCTGGGGTCAGACACGTAGAACTTGACGCGGAAGTAGAAGTTGCCGCCTGGGAACACAGACAGTTCAATACCATAAGGGTTGGGTGGAAGAGATTGCCACAGGCAATAACCCCGCCCTTTAGTTAGGACATATATTAGAAGTAGAAGTTGCCGCCTGAGAAACAGACAGTTCAATACCATAAGGGTTGGGTGGAAGAGATTGCCAAACAGACAATAACCCCGCCCTTTAGTTAGGACATATATTGTCTATATATTTATTTATTTTTTCTTCATTTTTTTCTTCTATTATATTGTATTTTAATTTGTAATTATTTGTATTGTATATAATATGTCCTATTAATAAAGTGTAAATAAATAAATAAAAATAAACAAATAAATACAATACAATACTATTATAGTAAGCTTTATTAGGTAGAACAAAAATATATACAGTAAAATACAATGAAATTATAAAGGAAAATTAAATAGATTAAGCAAAGAAACAAGAACAAAAAAGAGAAAGAAGCTAAAGTCCTACCTAAAAGGCGGGGTTCTTGCCTGTGGCAGTCTCTTCCACCCAACCCTTAATAGAAGAGAACATCAGAATCTCTTCTTGAATTCAAGAGTAAGAATCAAGGGTTGGGACCCTTGTTTATTATGTTTATCCTGCAAGAATGACTCTAAATAAAGAGTACCTTTACTCGTATAGTCTAAACCAAGTCTCAATTATTGGTGTAAAGTACAAAAATGACAGTGTACTGATAAAACAAGAACATCAAGAATGACACTAAAAAAGAGTCCCTTGGCTCTTATAGTCTAAACCAAGTTCCATTTATTGGTGGAAAGTACAAAAATGAAAGTGCACTGATAAAACAAGAACATCTATAAAAAGGATCAACACAAAAACAAATCATCCATAGTAGTATGTCTGCCTGGAGGACAATAAACAAAGAACGGACTAGCCAAACCTAACAAGCTAGCTTGCAGTTTCCCAAGGGTTTACAAACTTATAAAGAAAAATTCAAAGTTCTCATGATGGTTTATCACTCAAATTAAAACATAAAAATACAGAAAAAATCTCATTTCTTTCTTTACTTAATCTGTAAAAACCCTTTCATAAAGTACTTTGTCCCAGAGTCTTTAATTCGAAACATCATCAACACTTTCATCAAACAAATTAGAATAAGTGATTTGTGAAAGAGTCTGATGAAAAGAGAGGCGTAATACTGTATGATAGGGGGTCAAACAAAAGACGATCACTGTGTTTGAGAAGCAGACAAATAATTTCACTGACTCAGGTCAATAAATAAATAATTAACACTTAGACGACCGGCATGTTTTTAGTAAGTTCTCCCGTGGGACCGGCAATGTTTAGGCTATTCACAGGCGTAGTACATGCGTGTACCACCGGTGGTACACCCGGTCGTCCAAGTGTTAAGTGGTTGCTGTAACGGTGTGGTGGTGTAGCTGGAATGATCCATCAGGCCTGCGAGGTTTTCCTAACCTGTCCTAGCATACAGGATCAATTTGTTCGAGAGCTAGTGAGAATTTATTGTGTTGTAGTTGCTGAGAATGCTTTCAAATAATCATTAACTAAAATTTTTACACAAGAGGGATTTACTTACCATTTCTGATTTGCTTTTTTACTTGTTTATTTGGATCAAGCCATCTCTGAAAGAAGAACAAAAGTAAACCACATGAGAAACCATTTACAAATAATTAAAATCAATTTAGTAGTAACAAAAAATGTACATAACGAACACAGTACTTCCGATTTTTAATGTTAGAAATTTCTCCGAAGTAATAAATAATAAGTATGAACTAAGAATAGTATTTGAGAATTAATTTGATTTGTTAACAGACTAACGAGTATTTAATAATAATTCAAGAAGAGATCATAAATAAATGTATGACAACAGTTGTTGCTATTACTAAGGATGACGATAAAAAACCCAGCGATTTTTGAATAGAAAGATATAAACAACTCTTGTGGTAGTGTAGTAGCTTGCCACTACCACAACTACTGGGCCCAAGCTAGCACTTACAATGTATATAAACAGTAGCTTGCCACTACCACAACTACTGGGCCCAAGCTAGCACTTACAATGTATATAAACAGTAGCTTGCCACTACCACAACTACTGGGCCCAAGCTAGCACTTACAATGTATATAAACAGTAGCTTGCCACTACCACAACTACTGGGCCCAAGCTAGCACTTACAATGTATATAAACAGTAGCTTGCCACTACCACAACTACTGGGCCTAAGCTAGCCACTACCACAACTACTGGGTCCAAGCTAGCCACTACCACAACTACTGGGTCCAAGCTAGCCACTACCACAACTACTGGGCCCAAGCTAGCCACTACCACAACTACTGGGCCCAAGCTAGCCACTACCACAACTACTGGGCCCAAGCTAGCCACTACCACAACTACTGGGCCCTAGCTAGCCACTACCACAACTACTGGGCCGCAGGCCAGCACTTACAATGAGGTCGTGGTGCACGAGCGCGGGGGCCAGGCCGTTCTCCGTGAACTGGAGGCCGAAGTAGTCCTTCTCCACCAGCTCCAGATGCTGGAACACTGCCTCCAGCAGACTGGAGCCCTTGCCCTGCTTCTGCAACACAAACATGCGGTTTACTTTAGTTACCCACCGACCTCAGTAGCTCGATCGATAAGGCGGCGGACTTGTAACCTGGAGGTCGGTGGTTCAAGTCTGGGTTTCAGCGTAAATTTAGTAAAGCGAGTTTGAGTAGTTGTGACATCACGAAAGTGATCAACACAAATATGATAACTTAGTTTAGTTACCCATACATAAAGCAAAAATGAATTTCCCGAAATTTCAAAGAACCATATTTGTGCAGGTTGCAATGCGGAAGATATCAGAATAAGTACGACCTATTGCTCATCTTTCTGCAAATAAAAATCTATATATTTAATGATAAAACATGGAATATGTACTTTAAATTCTATGATGTACCCATTCTCGTACTTGTGTGAACACAGCATTTTTGCTCATTAAAGTATCAGTTAGGATGTAGAACATAAACCTTTAGGATGTGCTTCCATAGTTTACTTCCTGCTAACATCTCTTAATTCAACCAGACTTCAATAATTTTTGGTTATTGTTTTTTTCACGAATATTTGGAGATGTTTGGAGTATTTTTCTTGTTGATATTGCGATCTACTTAGCCGTTATAATTATTTCATTATTATGCAGTAGAACTTGATGAACAGGACTTGTGCAAGCAGGAAACCTGGATAAACTAAAAAATCTTCTGTTTTTTTTCTAGTTTATCAGAAGTTTTTTTTTCTAGTTTATCAGAAGTTTTTTTTCTTCTCTAGATTATCAGAAGTTTTTTTTCTAGTTTATCAGAAGTTTTTTTCTAGTTTATCAGAAGTTTTTTTTCTAGTTTATCAGAAGTTTTCTCTCTCTATATTATCAGAAGTTTTTTTTCTAGTTTATCCAGTTTCCTGCTTTAAAAACTTTTTTTAGGGAGGAAACCTTTACAGGCAGGAAAATACTGTCGGTCCCTTGAACCAATCTTTATTCAGGTTGGATAGTACTTGGAAATAACAAGAGCAGGCCTCAGTAGCTCGATCGATAAGGCGGCGGACTTGTAACCTGGAGGTCGGTGGTTCAAGTCCCGGTTTCAGCGTGGATTTAGTAAAGCGAGTTTGAGTAGTTGTGACATCACGAAAGTGATTAACACAAATATGAAAAAAAAAAAAATAAAAAAAAAATAAGAGCACCGAGGAGAACTCACATCCACCCGGAAGGTGTGGACAGTGTCGTCCAAGAACACAACAGTGGCACTGAGCGTCTTGAGAACACCTCGCGTATGTGCCAGCTCGCTCGCGTGAACGTTATACGTGCCGGCTGACCCGCCAAACGCTCGCCTCGACACGCCCTCGATCATTTCAGGGGGTCACTCGGCCTCTGCCAGTGTCTTGTAGTCATCTGTAACACAGCAAGGATGATAAGTGAGTGTTTTATTACTACATTATTATACATATCTTTGTTAGGAAAATAATAGACACCTACTACATACATATTTATTTATTTATTTATTTATTTAAATCACAAACGGGCGGACCCTGTACTAACTAAATTACAATATTTACCCTAACTAATAGGCATTAAAAAATATAATAATTAATATTAACTTAACTAAACTTACACTAACTATCAAATTGCACTAAAACTAACAAGTAAAACGCATACTTAACCAGTACAAAAATCAAATAAAACCACCAACAAGAATAATAGAGGGAAGTGAATTTGATGAGGAAGAGAATTGGGAAAGAAAGAGAAAGTAAACTAGAAACATTATATATCAGAGAAGTAAGCTTTGAGAAAATCAATGGAAGTGAAAAAAAAGTCGATGCTATTATGAAGGTTAGCTGTTCTCTGAAACCTGATCATGGGGGAATTTTGCAAATAAGAAGTACGAACGAAAGGTGGTTTAAAGAGAAGAGGAGCTCGAGTAGTGTAAGAAGGAATGTTGATATTGATTGCAGAAAGAAGATCAGGTGTGTCAATTTTGGAGTTTAGAATACTAAAGAAGGTGATACAATCATACATTTCTCTCCTGGAGGAAAGGGAAAGAAGGTTGAGATTTTTTTTCCAAATCAGAGTATGTTTGTTCGGGAGCTCTTATTTTAAATAGTATATCTTTATTCGTAATTTCAAACAATTGTTGCAGAACATACAAAAAAAGACAAAAATAAAAATAAATTGTATATCCAACAAAGATATTATAAAAAAATATTCCTGCGGCAAAAGCTTTTGTAAATATTTTCTTGATCCGATTTCAATTTTCTTCTTCTTCATATTTCTAGACGTTTCATCATATCCTCCTAAGCAACTTTGGTTTTGATTCTATTTGATTTAACGACCTGATTACGATGGGGGTATTACCCTCCATTCTCTGAGAATCGTACCAGCTACCCTCATTAAGCTCACCCAGGCTGGGTGAGCTTAATGAGGGTAGCTTAGTGAGGTCTATGACTTGCCGATACTGAATTTATTGTAGAATCTAGAATGTAGGAAAAACAGTGTTCAACCATATAAAACAGATTTGAAGAAAATCGTTTTTGGAGATAAGAGTGATTTAGTATAACATCTCAAAATTGCCAAGTGTATACACTATACAATGTGAACCAATTACAAGGAAGTATTCTGTCCATAATTGGCAGTTTATTTTGATCTTTACAGAATTTTAGAGTTTCGAGCATCATTTTCTTCCTCTCCTAGCCCCTAGTCGGCAGGATTTTGACGTTATTGGTGATGATTGGGGGACTTTTACCTTCAACCCCTTTCACGAATTTCCCTCTTTTGCCAATCATACCGGATTATTGGACTATTGACTTGGGGTTTGAATAAAAATAAGCATATTCAGTGAATTATTTAAGGTAGGATTACGCCCCAACGAAGGTTAGGTGCACGAAAAATTGAGTATAGACTCATCAATTGCCCCCCTCCACGGAAATCTTTAGTAAAAGGCGAAAGATTTATTCGATTTGAAGAGAGGCCAGAGTTGCTAGAACGAGTGTAGAGCTTCAGGTCTGGGTGCAGTGTAAGGTTCCAAGAAAAGTGAGAAACTCTACGAAATTTATACAAAGAGTACATAACAAGGCATATGATATGCTAGTTGAAGGGGTTTTAAACGAAAACTAGGCAATGTGGCGTGTTTTTGTGTAATGGTGTGGTGTTTGGTATTTGATTTAATAGATGGTCCTATCTTGTGCTGGCTTCTGGCTTACTGAAACAATCTAACGATTGGTACATTTTTTTTTTTTTTTTTTTAAAGATGAGTGTTTCACAGCCGTTTTTATTTCGTAGCCATGAAACAGGAGCTACTGTAGACGCTTGTGGTCGCTTCTGCCCATCCCGTAGTATGCCTCCCCTCTGATGGGCGAGAAGTGACACAATTCTTCCCAATTAGGTGCTGGGTCAACACGAGCGCACCGGAAGGTATTCCTTACAAACAATTGTAACCAAATTAAGAATACAAATTTTTGTCGGCGCGGGGGTTCGAACCCGGGACCTTCCGCATGGCAAGCGAGTGCTTAACCACTGATACGTTCGCGACCGGTTGTACCACCAGTGGTACAAACGTGTCTGCACGGAATGGATCGGTTGGGCCACCGGCGGTACAAATGCAGCGATCTACCTCCAGAGTGCCAGTCCTCGGGGATGGAATGCGAAAAAAGTGCCAGTCGCGAGATAGTTAAATTAAATGGTTTTGAGTCCTCAAAGATACTACATGTGTCCCTTTCACTATGCCTTTGTTGGTCTACTTCTAGACTCGATGTTTACCTTCCTCTGGTCAGAATACACAACAAAGCCGCTGGTAGAATTCTCGCTAGGACAATATTACTGAGACCACCTGGTGCTTGGTGTTCAGATAGAATATTAATTTTAGGTACCTAATTCAATGACCTACAAAAATGAACCAGCCAGTGGAAGCATGCTTGTTGATTCCACCTGTTGATCTGCTAAAGGTAAGTATTTTTTTCTTCTTCAATATAATACAATGACCTTGGATTTTTTTAGAGATGAGTTTTTCACAGCCTCTTTTATTTCGTAGCTCTGAAACACGAGCTACTGTAGACGCTTTTGGTCTGCGTATGCCCCCCATTTTATGGGCGAGAAGTGACACAGTACTTCCCATTTACGTGCTGGGTCAACACGAGCGCACCGTAAGGTATTCCTTAAAACAATTGTAATACAAATTTTTGTCGGCACGGGAATTGAACCCGGGACCTTCCGCATGGCAAGCGAGTGCTTAAGCACTGAACTAATCGCGCGCTAGAATAATATTGTATGAAATTTTACTGAATAATTTCTAGGTTGATAGACCTTGATGAAGGATCGAATTAGAACTTACAACTCAAAGAGTAAATATGTAAACCAAAATAATTTAAATTATATATGAAAATCGTCAGGGACTGATGGGAAAATTACCGAGTTAGGACCAAAAAACATGTTTACGTTGTATTTCTGTAGTACACAGTACACACTTTTATTATTATCAGTCACCATCACAAGCTATCAGTTCATCTCAAGAGGAAAGAGAAAGAGAGGGAGGAGGAAAGGAATCATCTTGAACCAAGTGGACTTGAACTGCGGACTAATGGCAGAACTGTTATTAATTTATTGCTCAGGTCAAAGTACCAAGTGGTAATAATTGCTGATGGTAGTATTCTATCCAATATCACCAGTGCCATGACTTCTATTAACAGTTACACTTTTAGTTCTGAGCACTGGATTTGCAAGAGAAAGAGCTATGACAGACAGCGGCGATATTACGTTAATTACAACAGTTCTCGTCTGATCACAGTAGTTAAGTAACGTCTAGCGAGGTCAGGACTTGGTGAGTGACCACTCAAATTCGAACCCTTGTGAAGCTGGCTCTTCCCAGCCCGACCTAGACTCATGTGGTTTGAGAGTTTCCACCGAATGGTGGGTAAAACTCCGGTCTCGAATGACCTACATACATACACATGGTGTACACAAAAACTGCAGAACTCTCTTTTCTTTCAAATTGGTTCTCTATCCCAAGATATTTATTCTGAAGAAGAAAAAAAAAAAAAAAAAAAAATATTCTCATCATTCAAAATAAACTTTAAATCGTTTAAATACACTAATTAAACAGTCTCATTACCATAGGTATAAACATCCTACTTCATTGGTGAAGAAAACACATCCTCAAAAGCATTATTTTACACGAAAACTATGGCTGTATTACATACTGAAAAATAGACTATTTCTAAAATATACTGTAACTTCCATCAGAATTTTCATACAAAGGAACAGCAAATACCTAGAGAACCAGAAAAAAACTCAATTTTCAATTAATGTAAATAAAAATGTATATGAACTTGAGGAAAATTGAAAATTTCTAGATAGGTATTTCAATGATTTTATTTGATGCAGTTTTTGTATACATATGTAAGTGTAGATCTAGGGATGGCAATTTCTCATCTTGCAAGATTCTGGATCCACACCACATTTAGTAATAATCTTAATATATAAATGTCAAAGTCACTCACTGACCACTGACTGACTGATCATCACTCTACAGCCCAAACCGTAAGTCCTAGGAAGCTGATATTTGGTAGGTAGCTTTGTCTTATAGTCTAGATGTGCAATAAGACGGGATTTTTCGAAATTCCCACTGCAACACCTGCCATTGGCGAAATAGGATTTTTTGCTTTCACGGCCATGCCTCGGCCCGCAAAGCGGGCGACAACCTGCTAGTAATACATATTAGCAGGCGATGGTTTTTTTTTTTTTTTTTTTTTTTTTATTAAGCTTTATTAGGAGGACAAACAGGCAACAGTATAAAATTAAGAAAAGAAAGGAAAAAAAACAAACAAAATGACAAAATAAATAAGTAAAAAAGAAAAAGAAAATAACAATAATGTCCTACTTAAAGGGCGGGGTTATTGCCTATGGCAGTTAAGGTGTTTTTCTTTTTCTTCTCTTTTGTATTTGTTTTTTTTTCTAACTAAAATTATTTATTAATCCTGACTGGGAGAAAAGAACAATACATATTTATACTTATAGCAGTACCTAGTAAATTGAAAAACTAAAGTGAACCTTTACATCCACAGGTAACAAGTCCTTATTGAACAAGCTACTGAGGTCGGTTCTGTAATTTTAAGTATAAATTTGATGATTGACAGAACCAACAATAATAACTGTGTCTACAGAAACTGCTTCCTTATTTTTCAGTTTTCCAGCTTCAGCTATTGGTTTTGGGAAAATTGTTGAATTTATTATTTGTAGTTCGAGCAATGAAGGAATAATGAAAAAAAAAAAAAAAAAAATGTATCACATACCTATATCACAGTGGTGAGAGGATAAAATTATTGGAATAAACTTCATATTAAATACTTTGATAGGTATTAAACTAAGAGCTTAAATTTATCTAATAATTAAACTTGTAAATAGTCAATTTGACATTGATAAAACAAATTTGAAAATTTGCGCCATGTATTACATTCTTAGAGTGCCCAAGTTATGAGTTTACAACTTGTGAACTCATGTTACTACAAGTGTAGATAATTCATATTGGAACAGAAATTTACAATTCCATAGATTACTACACTTATAATATTATTCCATATCTTTATTTATTCAAATCCATATTTTAATGGAAGAAGGCACAGGGGTCACATTTCAGCAGTCTTGAACATATTGTTCACACATGGAACAATAGCCAAAAACAATTTTTTTGGCCATTCAAAGTTGACGATTTTATTTTTGGGTTAATATCACCATGTTTAGGGGCAGAAAAATCTGAGAACTTTTTTTGAGATTTATTATGTTTTAGCTGACAGTTGACACTTAAAATTCTGTTTACATAATAAATATCTAAAAATTGAAAATTGCTGAATCAGTCACCTGAACACATTAGAGGGTGAAATATACCTCATTTTAGCAAAAAAATTCAGTAGAAAGCTTGTTGTTGAAAATACACAGTTACCATAATTTGGTATAATTTTTAATAAAATATCTAGTCATTAGAGACACCCCTGTCTCCAATGGGGTTATACCCTTAACTCAATTTGCTGAAAACTCAAAAACCAGCTAGGTACCATCATAAACCTAGCCAGCCTAGGTTGAGCCAGGAATAGCCAGCATCACCAGGCTTTGAATTTGAATGGCCACCCATGCAGGTCCTAACCTCCCTAGATATTGCTTAACTTCAGTGATAGAGTGAGAACTAGTGTATTCAAATAAAATTAATGCTGGTGAAACCTTAGGAAAATCCTCTAAATTCCTACAAGATAAACAATTTTTTCATTAGCCACCAAAGTGGCTAATAAAATTCATGGACCTCAATAGATTCAAATTTGGTATGGGTATACCATCTTCATATCTGATAATGTACCAGCAAACTTGTTTTCATAGAATAGGAAGATGAACATCAATTCACAAACCAGTTATGTTTTAATCTCTTACTCTTAGGTCACTTCAGTCCAATTCTAGGTCATCCTCACTTTAACACCTCTCAATGGTTTGGGTGAAAAATGGCTTAGATTTTGTACCTATCTGGATCAATACCTCTAAAATATTAATGAGGCATATTATATCTTTTTTATTTATTATATATTGACTTCAGTAGGGCTATTTACAGTAAGTAGGTATGTAGGAGGTGTTGATTGAAACTCACTCTAAAGGCTTTCCATTAAGATAAAGCAATGATTGAAAGTTCACCTATTTGTTACTTAAATTGCTTGCTTCATTGACTTTTTGCAAGCTACAACTAAATCTCACAAGGGAGTTTTAACAGTGTTTTATTATCATAACAATCTGTTCTCTGCAGTTGTTATGAATGTAACCTTTGCAATTCCTGTTCCTTAGCTTGAGAGGTCTCACTAAGTGTGGAAACAAACTGGAAATTTTACACTTACCTGAGCTATGGTTTCAAGAAGGCAAAGACTTGAAGAAAGCAGAAAGTAATGATAATAAATTAGTGTTGATTAATGATTCCAATTTAAAGGTTGAGTGGTTTCATAGCACAAAATATTCCAACTACAGAGAAAATAAAACTAGGTACAAAGAAATTGAAAATTTGAAGGAAATATTATACTATTAAGAGTTGAGGTGTCACTTAAGATTTAATGATAGAAAAACAAATACTTTTGATCAAATTACAAGTAATAGTAAAAATTAACTGGAAATGGAAGGAAAGAGAAATCATTAAAATAAAAAGAAAATCTCATATCTCAATCTGATTATCCATATCCGAATCTAAAAACGACTGCGGACTGACGAGAGTGACGACTGACGACTTGTACTGACGGAGAATCGAGACGTCAGACGTTGAATAACAGATTTTTACAGTTTGCTAATAAAAACAATAGATATCTGTGGGAGTAATACAAGTTCGAAGTGGGAAGCGGGAATTTTTGATTTTGTTACTTTTATAAAAATTCCATTAAAAAAATAAAAAATATCTGTAGGTACCAATGCTTTCTACTTCTTTTAACATAATTTTCTTTTTCTGATGAAATTAGATCCCCTCTTAAAATAAACTTATTGAAATTTTTTCAAAATAATGTGAATTGTGGATCCTGCGTTATTTAATGAGCTACTTTAATTTGCGATTTTTGTTAGGAGTTTGTAATGGTTCAAGTGTTTTTTGATATGTGTTGTTTAAGAAAATTCAGGACTTTAACATTTCAAGTCCCTGTCAAATTTATATAACAGTCTGAATCATCAGATTCACATTTTCTCAAACCTGCTCTCCATACTACTAACCAACAAGGACCCTGCCTTGGTTGTACTGAGAATAATCAGCATCACAAAGGTTCAGACATCATTATTAGGTACTTCATTTCCTAAATGTCAAGATTTCGAAGATTTAAATGTCTAGTTTAGATGGGAAGCTCAACACTACAATTTTCTCCTAGATGCTATATTTTATCTTCTACTGTGTTTGTGAGACTGATTCAGATGCAATAACTGTATAAAAAAAACACTCAATAGTTCTTTCACTAATTTGCTAATTTGCTCCCATAGAATTTTCAATATCAATTTTTAATCTTTAATCTCCTCAATTTTTTGATACCTATTGTGGTTTAGAAGATAAAACTATCTAGAAAATGGCCTTTTGTGCTTTTTTTTAATTTACAGTCTCCTGAACACATTACAAGGTGAAATATACAATTATCTTGGCAGATAATTACAGTATTAAGTTTTCTGTCTAAACTAGACAAATTTACCAAAATGATTTTTTTTTTGTAGTGTCTACTATTGGCACTCCTGAATGTAAAAGGCTTCCAAAAGCCTTTAATAAAATTGTGCCAGTCAAAGTTTTCAAGTTAATTTTGTCATGATCTTTATTAACATGTTTGTACCCGCAACACCCTTATAAGAGTGACAGTACCTGTCCTCCATGTTCCATGCTTCTTAGGAAAACAATGAGGTGCCATCCTTCAAAGGGTGACAGAAGCATGGAGAAACTATAGGAAGTTTTCACCGAATATCAGTGTGTTAATTTATTGTACCTACTTATTTCAGATCATGGCATCATCACTTGCACCCTTATCAAAAATATTATCAATGGACCAAAACTCCATTTCAACTTACTTGGACATGAGCACGTCAGAGGCACTCACTCATACAGACCTGCGGGACACAATGAAATCACAGTTTTCTGGTAAAGATGTTGACTTTTTTGAATATCATTTTCATTTGAAAATGATAGATATTAAGAAACTAGACCGCCTCTATTTACAAACTACTTTTTTACCATATTATGTAGGACAAGCAAACTTTTCTAGTATCAAAGAAAATAGAAGTACTAAAAAAGTAAATGTAAAAAAATCTACACAAGTGAATTTGCAAAAAGAAAACACTTCTGACATGACTCAGTGTGTAAATCCAACATATGATGTTGTGTTTGGGGACTGTATTGAGTCTCATCTCTATTTAGTGTACAAAAAATCTGAATCCCACTTGATAAATAAAATTAACAATCTTGTTCTCAGCAAATTGAAAACTGATTCATTGGTACCTTGCTCTACAGATCCTAAAAGTAAAATTATCATTAAAATTTGTAAAAACTGGTTCCGTGGTATAGTCACTGCATGGCCACCAAGATTTCCAGACACTGTTTTGATTAAATTGGTAGATTTAGGACGATATGTTGATGTGGACATTACAAAAGCCCAATGCTACAAATGTCCAGATGACATTGATAACAAATGTCTTTCTTTTCACATGCAAGTTGACAAAAATGTGAATGTGGGATGTATAGCTAAAGTAGAACAACTCAATAGTATGTCACCTGTGGAAGCAAAAATAGTTCATGAAATTGGTATTGAAGACAATGGTATTCCTTTAGGGTCAGTGGAAATGATGCAAACCAAAAATAAAATTGATGCCATTGTTGTTTTACCTCTAAATATTCCTCTTAATGTAAACATGCTGTCAAGAGAGAAAGATTATTACTGGGCACAAGACCAAAATTTTATCAACATATATGAAAAATGGTATGATATGCTTGAATCAAATACTGATGAGTTCACTGAGATGCCTCAGTGTGGTCAGTATTGTCTGAAAAAATATGAACAAGTTTGGTGTAGAGCTATTGTTCAAAGTAGAACTCCCCTGAAAATATTTTACATTGATTATGGAAATGAAGAAGTTGTCTCCAACTTTAAAGACTTAAAACCAATGCCTGAAATATGTCTGTCATACCAGCCATTTGCATTTAAAGTCAAATGGGCTAAAGAAAATAACTGTAGCATTGGATATGAATATGAACAAGAAATGACAGTTATTCCTGTTGAAAAATTAGATGACAATATCTATGAAGTCCTTAGGCTAGGAGAATCTTTGGAAGACTGGAAGTACCTAGATAAACCAATCAGTATTGTGGGTGGTAATTTTGAATTGAGTAAAGCCCTAGAAGTTTATGTGTTGGATAAAACTAAGGAATTCCTAGTTGTGTTAGCATCTGCTCAAAGTAAAGGCAATCTTTACAATAATATAAGTCTTCTTGCTAATGTAGATGATAGCCATGATATAAATTATGAAAATATAACAGAAGGAGATTATGTGTTAGTTTTTGACACTGATTCTTCCCGATGGCTAAGAGCTCAATTGATTGATCAAAATAATTCCATTTTTTACTTAATTGACAGTGGCAAGGATTGTAAATCTCCTAAGAAGATGAAAAGTTTGCTCAACCATATGTGTGATTTGCCACCTCGAGTTGTGAAAATCCAGATAAATCTGTCTCTCTTGAAGTTATGTGACATCCAAAGTGTTATTGAAATTTTACCTATTAACTTGTCTGATAAGAATACTCTTGTGTCAAAGTTGCTTCTGTCTTCAAAGTTTGCTCTAGAGTCACCTCCACCTTTGCCACTGAATGAAAAGATTACAGCGTACTTCAGTCATACTGACAACAGGGATAAAACAATCTCCTACTTTTTTATTGCAATAGATAATAAATTTGAATCAATTATAAATTCAATTCACAGATTGATTGCAAGTTCTTCAAAGTTGACTCAAATAAATGTTGATGATTATTGTGGAATTTTTCAAGAGGATACGTTTTGTCGTGCCAAAATATTGAAAGTTTCTAAAGATAAAGTAACTGTTTTTTTAATAGACACAGGTGAAATAGATATTGTCAATGCTTCAGAATGCTTGGAGTTACCAGATGAAGTATATCATTATCCACCCATCATTGTTAGTACCAAACCTCTAGACCCAGTATTTTACTTGGATCTTCAAGCAGAAGTCACATTAATACCTCGGGAAGAAATTGAAAGGCGCATCTATTCTGTGAACATTGTCTTGGCTAAACATGAAACCTAGTTCAAATTTTTGGTTTAATGTGTCAAAAATGTACATTTGACAATTAAAATTTAATGAACCAATTAATCAATACTATTACTCATAGTAGTCACCTAGGCTTAGTTTTAGCATGTTTGGCTTGCACTCAAGATGACCCGCGTTCGAATCTCGGTGGGGTTGCAATTTTTTGGCTCTGTACTTTTTGGATGTTGGGGCCTACCCTAGCCTTGTGAGGACAATTTGGTTATTTGTAGAGTGGGCAACAACCAGTGGTGGCATTACAAGATTGATATTGGAATATGATGGTTGGTTGGAGATTACATTGCATTTGTATAATGTCAATGCTACCTACAGAAAAATTGTGACATAATAACACAGATAACTAGCTATTTATCTTTATCTCTTCTTTATAATATTCCACAAGAGAAAAATAATCTCAATTTGCAAGTTATCACAATAAACTTTTTCCTTGAAAACTTTTGAATAATCAATTTATTATTGTTACTTTTGAACAAACTTTCAACATAATACTCTATTGACAGTATATTAAAATTTTATTTATGAATCATCTTTAGGGTACTGTCATATCACTAACACTTTTGCAAGTGACCACCATAACAAAAGCAAACCTCCTATTTTAGCTCTGTAATTTTTTTTTTATCTTCTTCAATAATCATGAATTGCCCTTACAAACATTTTTTCATGTCGTGGTGCATAGTATCAACTATTGTAGATGCTCAAAGAAAGATTCTCTGAAATGTATCTTGTGGTTCTGTAATTATAATTGCTGTGTAAAATATTGAAATACGAGCATATACCTGATACATTCTATTTATTATTATTTACTACTTATTCACATAAAAAATAAATAATACAATATGTATACCTACCATTTTAATTTTACCATTATTTATTACTTGACACACCTGGAGGTTTTTTGTTCGAGACACAAGAACACAGGTTTGAGTAATTTGTGACATTACTCATGTAAATAACACTGATATGATGATATTTTTTTTTAATTACTTGTAAATGTATAAGTGTTGGTAATTTAGTAGAGTGTAATGTGCAATGTTTCTATAAGTGTTCCCACACTTGGGTTGTAAAAGTGCTTTTTAACTTGAATTGTAGTAAAATATACATTGTTGCAGTAGATAGGAAACGTGTGCAACAAATATGTAGTCAAGTTGTCAAGATGGTAGTCTGGTAGAGATCCGTTGTTTTGAATCCCACCCAATGAATTAATTTTTTTTATTAATTTGAATATATTAATATTTATAAGTATAGATGTCCACATAATAATAAGACTCTGAGGGTTAGGTGGTAGCAAATGCTTTAAGCATTAACCACGCCTGAACTATTATTTCCTCTCAAAAGTATTATTATAATTATTATTTAAAACTTTAGTTTAAATTACAAAAGAAAAAATAAAGTAATGCAGAATAATATTTGATTAATGAAGAATCTGATTTAATATCTTTACTTTATTTATTTACAACAGTATAAATATACCTCTAATTACAATTTCATTTCCAATAAGTACTATTACTATTGTCTTGAACATAAAATTAATTCTAGCTACTTCAGTGTAAGTAGTTCAACATACAAATGGTAATTCTTAAAACTATGGGGTTTTTTTGCCCACCACAGAAGATAAAGTTGGTTTGCCATTAATCATAACCCAACTGTGCAAATAACAATTCTCACTTAATGAGCACACATATATTTTTAATACAAGGATTTGTAACTTGTACAATTTTAGAAATAATAATAATAGGTTATACATAATTATTATACAGGGTGTAACAGACTAAATGTAAAATCTCTTAAGGGGTGGTAGTATAGATCATTTCCAACCAATAATGTTCTATAACACTTTTGATTTAACTCAGTGGTTCTCGAGATATTATTTTTTTGAATTATTTTTACAAGTCCCCTGCCGCTCGACAAAGAATGGCATCTAACTCCGTAAATACAGTAGATGAAGCAATAGATTTAACTTTTTCCATAAGATAACAATATTTCACTATTATTTAGACTAGATTTATTCTTAAAAAGTGCACACGTACTGAAAAAAATCGGCAGCAGCGGAAAATTTATCGCGAACATGAAATCCACCTGAAACTTCAGCCGCCATTTTCTCAAAATACTGCCCTCATAAAGTATTGGTTTCATTTATGTAAAAACTTGCTTGAAGTCTTATCTTTCAGAAAGTATGACACACTTGATTAAAACTTTCATTTTTTATTGAAACCAAGAGAAATAAAAAAAAAGTCAGTCAGTACTACTAACTCTACCTACTAGGCTACCATCCTACTTTTACCTAGGGAACTAATTTTTTTCTTCAATTTGACAAATTATGGTTGCCATTTATTTTCCAATGGCCCAAAAGTTTGCCTCAGTAGACTCTTAACTTGGAGGTCACTGGTTCTAGTCTCAAGTGTGGCAAATTAGTATGTACGTATCCATGTATGATACTTTTAGCTGTGGTGCTTCAGAAATCAATATTAATCGTAATTGTTCATTTGTTCATAAGAGGAAAGCGTCTCAATGATAAAATGGTTTGAATGAAATGAAACATAACAATGTACCTACATAGTTAACACCCACAGGTAAAGGTGGTACGGTAAATACTGAACATTCATAGGTTGGTACATAGAGGTACAAATTATTATGTTAGTAGGTACCGAATTTTAATAAAACACATGGAATACTAAAATATTAAGGTCAATTAGTAGTCACCGTGGCAGAGTGAGTTAGCGTGCTAGGCGTTGCACGCATGGTGACCTGGGTTCGATCCCCAGCGGGACAGGAGTTTTTCTGCTCTGTACTTGGATGTTCGGGGTCCACTCATACCTCGTGAGGAAAAATGAGTAGTTACTTGTATGAGTAACGACCAGTGGCGGCATTACCAGAGTAAAAAGAAATTAATGTAATAGAATAATTCGAAAAGTAAAGGAGGCTCTTAGTAATTCTGCGCTACCCACAAAAAATGTGAAGAGGCCTTGTGCTCCACCACAAATAAAACCATACATACATACTAAAATATTAAGGTCAATTAATCACGATCGTGGTGTCACAATAGCTCAAACTCGTCTTACTAAATATTTGCCATACTTGAGACTCGAACCAGTGACCTCCAAGTTAAGAGTCCGCAGCCTTATCAATGAATCGACTGAGGCTAATTTTTTGGGCCGTTGGAAAGTAAATGACAACCATAATTTGTCAAATTGAAGAAAAAAATTAGTTCCCTAGGTAAAAGTAGGATGGTAGCCTAGTAGGTACAGTTAGTAGTACTGACTGACTTTTACTTTAGTTTCTCTTGGTTTCAATAAAAAATGAAAGTTTTATATCAAGTGTGTCATATTTTCTGAAAGATAAGACTTCAAGCAAGTTTTTACATAAATGAAACCAATACTTTATGAGGGCGGTATTTTGAGAAAATGGCGGCTGAAGTTTCAGGTGGATTTCATGTTCGCGATAAATTTTCCGCTGCTGCCGATTTTTTTTCAGTACGTGTGCACTTTTTAAGAATAAATCTAGTCTAAATAATAGTGAAATATTGTTATCTTATGGAAAAAGTTAAATCTATTGCTTCATCTACTGTATTTACGGAGTTAGATGCCATTCTTTGTCGAGCGGCAGGGGACTTGTAAAAATAATTCAAAAAAATAATATCTCGAGAACCACTGAGTTAAATCAAAAGTGTTATAGAACATTAATGGTTGGAAATGATCTATACTACCACCTCTTAAGAGATTTTACATTTAGTCTGTTACACCCTGTATAATAATATTTTACTGTGTAGATATTGTTTTAATGTTATAATTGTTATTTTTGTATAATATTCAATGGCATCATCTTCATAAGTATTTACTGATGAAAAAAAAAAATCACCTAAAGAATATTATGTGGTTTTATTTTTCAGATGCTGTTCTGGCTTGATTTTCATATCTCCAAGGGGGAAAGCGATTTCGCCGAAATTTTTAATCAAATGAAAAATGTTTCAGACAAAATATACTTGTAAGGTCATGTAGATTTGAATTCTGAACTCCAAAATATAGGGTTCTATTTAAAAATTCACAGACCTTGAAATAACCTTCAAGAAACTTCTGACGGTCGTGATAAGATTTTCCCCTTTGAGCTATGAAAATCACCCCTGAATAGATTTTCTCTATGTACAGTAGGTTCCGTGATAACTGACCATGTATTTTAATGGCTCAACCTGATACAGAAAAGCTCACCCATGTTCCACTCGTTCTGCTAATACATTATAAGTATATACAGGGTGGACCAAAAAAACGTTTACACCCGTTAATGGTAGATTACTGACGACATTTCCAGGCCGGATCTGCAATCCGTTTTTTCGGATTCGCCTTTATAACTGCACAAAGTGATTTTTTGCAACTTTCTGAAAAAGTCCGACTTTGGCTTTTACTTCAGGTCAGTACTTTTTTCCTATTTAAGATGAGTTGATTCTGAACAATTCTGCAGAAAGTCAACAAAATTTCGATGTTTCTAGCTACACTACTTTGTTTTTTACGGTTTGGTTTGACATCTTTTTTGACAACTGAATAGAAAAAAAATTCTCATGTAAGTTTTTTACACTTTGAAACACTCAAGATTTGCCCGAACTAATTTTGGCACAGACACGGGCAAGTTTGATAAAAGTTGGCGGCCAGCCCAAGGATGCTAAAAAATAATTTTACTATTTTTTATCACGTAATCTTCCGGGAAAACGAACCAGGTAAGTCTCAAAAAATGATGTTCAAAATCTTAAAAGTGTTGACCGTGTAGGGTCGTCTTGTACTCAAAGAGTAATTAGCTATTTCTGTCTGATAATTATTTTCCTAGGAATTAATTAAAGGCCAGTCAAATGAATGATTGTTTGTTTCTCGATGATAGTTTTCAAGCATATTTTTCTGCATTCTATGAAATAATATCTTTAAACTTCTTGAGTTTTTTTAGTACAAGTTACATAATTATTATTAACAGATATGCATTTAGCATATGGAGCTGCCAATAGGAATATTTGGGTGCAGGTGAAAAACATAGTTTACGAAATACCAGTGGAGGGAGACGCAAGAGTAGCAGAATCTGGTAGCAAGAATTCGATGACCTGACAGAAAAACCTGGAATCTTCCGCAACATTCGACGGGACATGATGAAGGTTTCAACCTTTGCATCTAGGAAGGTGGTCGCCACTTCCAACAGTTCCTCTGAGGGATTTGAGAAGGGAGAGAGAGATAGAGGGAGAGAGCGAAAGAGAGAGAGAGATAGAGAGTGAGGCAAGAATTGAACATACTAACACATAACGTTTTTTTTTTTTTTTTTTTTTAATACCTTTTTGTTTCTACCAAAATAGTATAAAACATAATAAAGACTGCAAAAGTTTATTCATTTTACAAATTATTATCTTGTTTTTCTTTTCAAGATTTCTATTAGGAGTTGGCAATTGGCAAATATTTGTTATTTAATTAGTATTGTTTATGATGGAAGAACCTACCTACATATTTACCTGGCTTTATCTTATAAAATCTACTCTCGTTAGGAAAATTCGATATATTTTTTTTTTTTTTCTCTCGTAGGGAAACATAAAAAAAACCAGCCTTACATTATCGAGGCAGTCTCTCAGGGGCTTACATGAATAATAATTATGTGTATTGTGATACCCATGGGCGTAGCCAGGGGGGGGCAGGGGGGGGCAGCTGCCCCCCCCTAGAGAAAACTCAATAGTATGCAACATGGAAGGGGCAACTTAAATTTACATATGATATTTTTTCAAAAATATTTTTCGAGAAAAAAAAAAAAAAAACATTGAAAAACCTTAAAATGAAAAATCAAAGGATTTTTAAAAGGGTAAAAATATCAAGTAGACCCTAAAACAGCTAATAATTTGTCGTAGAAATCTTAATATATAAATGTCAAAGTCACTGACTGACTGACCACTCACTGACTGATCATCGCTCTACAGCCCAAACCGTAAGTCCTAGGAAGCTGAAATTTGGTAGGTAGCTTTGTCTTATAGTCTAGATGTGCAATAAGACGGGATTTTTCGAAATTCCCACTGCAACACCTGCCATTGGCGAAAAAGGATTTTTTTGCTTTCACGGCCATGCCTCGGGCCGCAAAGCGGGCGGCAGCCCGCTAGTGTGTATATAGACTGGAAAAGTGATGACGTTGATGCCGTCAATTGAGCTGCTCAAAAAAAGTAAACAAAGAAATAGCCCATAAGAAATACATGGAGCAAAATTTCATTGATTTTTATGTAATACGATCGAAGTCATCTACTACAAAATCTATGCACAAACGTAATTTTAATAAAAAATCGTCTGTAGAATCCGTAATTTTGAAAAAAAAACATCTGTAATTTTACGAAAATTGATATTTATCGAAGATCTACGAAAATAATAAATATGTAGTATTTAACATCTTTACACTGGAAACTACCCCCTGTCGCGAAACGCGAAGATTTTTGGGCCAGATGTATTTTTCTAAATACAGGGTGTCCCACCAAAGTTGGACACCTCAAATAATTCGGCCCCTGAAAGAGTTTTTGAAAAATAAAAAATCCTAGGGTACATGACCTGAATTTGGGGTTTCAGTCATGAAATTTTTTTATACAGGGTGGTTCAAAAGTCAGAAATTGAGGTGTCAACTTTCGATTTTTAAATGGATCGACCTGAATTTTATTTCATAATTTTACTTCTAAATGGTCCTTGAGTACTTTTTTTTATTAAAAAAATTACATACAGGGTGGTTTTTTTACGACCAATTTTTTTCTAAATCTCGAATAACTCAAGTTCGTTTAATTTTTTCGATAACAAGAATAGAAATGTTTTGTGTAATGAATACACGCACTTTCAATTGGCATCAAAAATTTTTATACAGGGTGGTTTACAAGTGAAATAATGACTTGATTTTTTTTAGAACCGAGTTTTTTTAATTTTTTGTTTGAGATTAATAATTCTAACCTAATTTTACACATTTTTTGTTAGTCATATCGAAAAACAAAACTAAAGGGTTGTACAGGGCGAGACATAATTTTTTTGTAACACCCTGTATATGGGCAGTCAAAGAGATGTAAAATTAAATAGAAAGACTAAATATGCAAGAAAAACTTCGATTTTTAATGATGTTAAAAAGTTATGGTGTTTTAACTAATATTGTCGCATGGACCACCCTGTAGATATTCTCTTAAACTATCATGTGGGTACTCGAAGTTGTATAAAATTCAACGAAGAATTCGAATCGTGGGGAAAAAACAACTAAAAAACACGAATTTTGAAGCCATTTTCAAATTTTGAAGTCCACACTGAATGATTTTAAAACTTGAAATAAAAAGTAGGTAGGTGTAGACACAAAATTGAAAATAGCTTTTTAATTCATTTTTTTCTTTCAGATTTTTTTACTCCTCGTTGAATTTTAGACAATTTCGACTACTTATATGATGGTTTAAGAAAATATCTACAGGGTGGTCCATGCGACAATATTAGTTAAAACACCATAACTTTTTAATATCATTAAAAATCGAAGTTTTTCTTGCACATTTAGTCTTTTTATTTAATTTTACGTCTCTTTGACTGCCAATATACAGTGTGTTACAAAAAAAATTATGTCTCAACCTGTACAACACTTTAGTTTTGTTTTTCGATATGACTAAAAAAAAATGTGTAAAATTAGGCAAGAATTATTAATCTCAAATAAAAAATTAAAAAAACTAGGTTTTAAAAAAAATCAAGTAATTATTTCACTTGTGAACCACCCTGTATGAAATTTTTTGATGCCAATTGAAAGTGCGTGTATTCATTACACAAACACTTTCTATTCTTGTTATCGAAAAAATTAAACGAACTTGAGTTATTCGAGAATTAGAAAAAAAATTGGTCGAAAAAAAACCACCCTGTATGTAAAAAATTTTATAGAAAAAGTACTCAAGAACCATTTATAAGTAAAATTATAAAACAACATTCAGGTCGATCCATTTAAAATCGAAAGTTGACATCTCAATTTTTGACTTTTGAACCACCCTGTATAAAAAAAATTTCATGACTGAAACCGCAAAATTAGGACATGTACCCTGGGATTTTTTATTTTTCAAAAACTCTTTCAGGTGCCGAGTTATTTGAGGTATCCAACTTTGGTGGTACACCCTGTATAATTTTTTTTGCACTCTTGAGATTTTTCTTTTACGCGAGTAGACTAGTTGGTATAAAAGCTTGACAGTGGAGACATGGTATAGTTAAAATTAAGAAACTTTTGGATATAATTTAGATACGGTGGACTTTTGCTCCAAATTAAGTTACAAATAAGTAAAGGACAGTTTCAATTAAGCCTTTTAGTTATTTTTGTGTCCTGGGAGTTTAATCTCTATTAAGATTTGGTATTATTTAGCCTTTATTCAGTGGAACTATTAAGATTCAGAACTTTTTAGTGTACGATCTAACTATACCTGAAATTATTATAACTTTGCATCAAATAAGTTTCAATAACATTGTTACCTGTATTCCATTCAATAAATAAAAAGCCTGTTCTAAAATATTATTGAGAGAGAAGAAAAGCTGTCTGTATTCGTTGTATGTTCTTGTGGGACATTTGGATTTCAACAACAACAAAACAAATCGCTTCCACTGCCTTTTTCCGCACCCAAAGGACCCCACACCCCCCCCCCCCCACTTTCGACACGGATATCTTAGTTGCCCCCCCCTAGAGCGGATGCTGGCTACGCCCATGGTGATACCAATAGTATCTGATATAACTCAATTTAAAGATGGTATTACCCCCAAAAAAACCATAAGTTATTGGTATTACAACAGATCAGATACAGGTATGAATAAATTATTCCATCAGATTTTTTTGATAATTAAAATAAAAATGACCGCCAAAATTGAACCTCGGTCATGCAACTAACACTCTTAGCACTACCACATCTAGCTAACACCACTGACAATCGGAAATGCACGAAAATTATCATTTGAATTTTCCTAAACTGGCTGATGAAGGGATGTGAGACCGCGGTATTCAAAAAAAGCAACGTAAACAATTTTTGTAAACAATACAAGACGCCCTTACACAGTCTACAGCTAGAAAACTCTTAGGATTTTTGAAGAGTTTTTGGCAAACATCTAATAATTTTTCCCAGAAGATCACGTGATAAAAAATCGTAAAATTATTTTTTAGCATCCTCGGGGCGGCCGCCAACTTTTATCAAACTTGCCCATGTCTGTGCCAAAATTTGTTCGGACAAATGTCGAGTGTTTTATTTAGTGAAAAAGTTTTTTCGTGTGTTTTTTTTCTGTTCAGGTGTAAAAAAATATGACAAACCAAACCGTAAAAAACAAAGTAGTGTAGCTAGAAACATCGAAATTTTGTTGGCTTTCTGCAGAATTGTTCAGAATCAACTCATCTTAAACAGGAACAAAGTACTGACCTGAAGAATAAGACAAAGTCGGACTTTTTCAGAAAGTTGCAAAAAATCACTTTGTGCAGTTACAAAGGCGAATCCGAGAAAACGGATTGCAGATCCGGCCTGGAAATGTCGTCAGTAATCTACCATTAACGGGTGTAAACGTTTTTTTGGTCCACCCTGTATATTTTTTTGTCATGTCTTACAACTCTACAACTTTACATGAATAGATGAGTAGTTTTATAACTTTTTGTGACAATATGATAACAGTAAATACAATTTATTTGTTCAATAATGTCTTGTTTATTTATTATTTTTATATCCAAGTAAAATTATACTCT
Organism: Bactericera cockerelli; assembly: GCA_024516035.1. Taxonomy (NCBI): domain Eukaryota; kingdom Metazoa; phylum Arthropoda; class Insecta; order Hemiptera; family Triozidae; genus Bactericera; species Bactericera cockerelli. The sequence continues at coordinate 34,363,032 of CM044956.1, forward strand.
CCCAATTCACCCAATGTAGGTTCCGCTACTCATAACTCAAGGAATTACTCATACCCTCGAGTTACTCGAGGGTGTGCGAATTGGTCATAGGGTGAAAATATCTTCAACTTCGGTGGGAATCCAGGATATTCGCACGAAGTTAAGCCATGTATGTTTTCTAAAATTTCACACAGTGATGTTTTCTGTTCCCCGTAGATATAGGTCTATATGGGTTTAATATTTCTTTTAGAATGGTTTTTTCCCCATGATCAAGATGAAGTCAAAACCAACATCCAGTTCTATATTATCTGGATCGTCCTGTACTCCAATTTGATCCAGCAAACTGAAACAAATACAAAGAGGTTAGAAAAGACGGCTCAGTTGTACGAGTATAATGTAGATATCACGTAGATATCTATATCTACAAATTTCTTCTTATAATAAATTATGTTTTTCTATTGGTTTATAGGTGAAACATAGAATAGGATTCAAATTCAAGTTTTATTACAAACTAACAAACACAATACCTAATAAATAATAATAATAAAAAAACTTTTTTTTGTAGAGAAAAACTTATCTTAAACGGCTGTCTCGTGATTTTCCGTTCATTTTATTGCATTGAAGTGAATGAACTATAAGGCAACAACTTTGTAGCTATTTCATGGATATTTTTGTATCAAGCTCGCCGGAAGCGAGCGCTCGTCAAGTAGCGCCAGCCAACCGGCGTATATTAACACGAAACAGAGTTTATATGTATTTTGTTTTATTGTTTTTTCAATGATAGCGACGCAAACTGAAAATCATTTCTACCTAGTTGATGAAGTTGCTTACCCATCCTGGAACTCGTTGAGGACCGCCAGAGCCTGCTTCTCTCCTCTCTGGGTGTAGAAGTTCTGCATGGTGGATGTGGAGGCCAGGTAGGACACCAGGTCGCTCACCGTGCTGTGTAGCGTCACCTTCATGCTTTCATCTCTGTGGAAAATGATGATTATGAAACATATTAGATGAAGTTTTATTTACATAGAATATATACATACATGGGAATTGACAATAATAAAACAAAACTTGATCAAGGGCGGTGCTAATGCCAACGGCATTCTCTTCCGATGATACTGGTATCAAGAAATCAATAGAAAAAAAAATCTACTCGATACTTTGAATGTCCGAGGTTGACTCATACCAGAGAAAGAAAAATTAGTAGTTACTTGTGTGAGTTGCAAAGAGTGGCAACACTACCAAAGTATAAAGAAAATAATGATCACGATTTAGAAAACTAAATGAGACTCTTATATTGATGCTGTGCTACCCACAACAATTGTGAAGACACAATTTCGCAATTGATATGTTAAATGAAAGCTCAAATTCCTGGTTACCTGACTAGGGGCTCCTGGTTACCTGACTAGGGGCTCCTGGTTACCTGACTAGGGGCTCCTGGTTATCTGACTAGGTGCTCCTGGTTACCTGACTAGGTGCTCCTGGTTACCTGACTAGGTGCTCCTGGTTACCTGACTAGGGGCTCCTGGTTATCTGACTAGGTGCTCCTGGTTACCTGACTAGGGGCTCCTGGTTACCTGACTAGGTGCTCCTGGTTACCTGACTAGGGGCTCCTGGTTATCTGACTAGGTGCTCCTGGTTACCTGACTAGGGGCTCCTGGTTATCTGACTAGGGGCTCCTGGTTACCTGACTAGGTGCTCCTGGTTACCTGACTAGGGGCTCCTGGTTACCTGACTAGGTGCTCCTGGTTACCTGACTAGGGGCTCCTGGTTACCTGACTAGGTGCTCCTGGTTACCTGACTAGGGGCTCCTGGTTACCTGACTAGGGGCTCCTGGTTACCTGACTAGGGGCTCCTGGTTACCTGACTAGGGGCTCCTGGTTACCTGACTAGGTGCTCCTGGTTACCTGACTAGGGGCTCCTGGTTACCTGACTAGGTGCTCCTGGTTACCTGACTAGGGGCTCCTGGTTACCCGACTAGGTGCTCCTGGTTACCTGACTAGGGGCTCCTGGTTACCTGACTAGGTGCTCCTGGTTACCTGACTAAGGGCTCCTGGTTACCTGACTAGGGGCTCCTGGTTATCTGACTAAGGGCTCCTGGTTACCTGACTAGGTGCTCCTGGGTACCTGACTAGGGGCTCCTGGTTATCTGACTAGGGGCTCCTGGTTACCTGACTAGGTGCTCCTGATTACCTGACTAGGGGCTCCTGGTTACCTGACTAGGTGCTCCTGGTTACCTGACTAGGGGCTCCTGGTTACCTGACTAGGTGCTCCTGGTTACCTGACTAGGGGCTCCTGGTTACCTGACTAGGTGCTCCTGGTTACCTGACTAGGGGCTCCTGGTTATCTGACTAGGGGCTCCTGGTTACCTGACTAGGGGCTCCTGGTTATCTGACTAGGGGCTCCTGGTTACCTGACTAGGTGCTCCTGGTTACCTGACTAGGGGCTCCTGGTTACCTGACTAGGTGCTCCTGGTTACCTGACTAGGGGCTCCTGGTTACCTGACTAGGTGCTCCTGGTTACCTGACTAGGGGCTCCTGGTTACCTGACTAGGGGCTCCTGGTTACCTGACTAGGGGCTCCTGGTTACCTGACTAGGGGCTCCTGGTTACCTGACTAGGTGCTCCTGGTTACCTGACTAGGGGCTCCTGGTTACCTGACTAGGTGCTCCTGGTTACCTGACTAGGGGCTCCTGGTTAGCCGACTAGGTGCTCCTGGTTACCTGACTAGGGGCTCCTGGTTACCTGACTAGGTGCTCCTGGTTACCTGACTAAGGGCTCCTGGTTACCTGACTAGGGGCTCCTGGTTATCTGACTAAGGGCTCCTGGTTACCTGACTAGGTGCTCCTGGTTACCTGACTAGGGGCTCCTGGTTACCTGACTAGGGGCTCCTGGTTACCTGACTAGGGGCTCCTGGTTGAAGAGGAAGGACTGGAAGTGGGGGGTGTTGTACTTCTCACAGTACAGCACCTTGCTCTGATCCGGCATGAAGTCTCTCAGCTTATCCAACATGAGCTGAAAGGAGCAACAAAGCCTCTGTTATACATGAGAATTGAACATTCCTCCCGTCCCTGTATTATTATTATTATAGAAAGCTTTATTAGGTAGAACAAAAAATATATACAGTAGAATACAATGAAATATAAAGAAAAACGAAAAGATTAAGCAAATATACAAGAAAAAAAAAGAGAATGAAGTTAATGTCCTACCTAAAGGGCGGGGTTATTGCCTGTGGCAATCTCTTCCACCCAACCCTTAGCTCAGGGGTCAAGGCGGCGGTCTGTTAATCCCTAGGTCGCGGGTTAGAAACCCAGCCGGTACATGATAAATTATCCTCCTATTTTTGGGAATTTGAACACATAATAATACGTCCTGAGCTTACTGGTGGAAAAGAGAAAGAGCTGGTCAGTTGTTTTATTATGTTCCAACTTTTAATAGGTAGCATCGACATACTCGTACGTCGATATTACGAAAGTTAAATAGCTAATGCATCATATAACCAAACATCATCGTCCAATATCAATCTCATAATGCCGCCACTGGTCGTTGCCCACTCTACAACTACCCAATTTTCCACATGAGGCTAGGGTAGTCTCCAACATGCAAAGTTCAAAGCTGAAAAAAATCCGACCTCGCCGGGATTCGAACTCGGTTATGTTGTATGAGAAATCGAGTTTGTTAAAAAAATCATTGTGTATTTACTACAAACAAATTTAAATAGCTAATGTTGAAGGACGGTTGGTAAAATTAAAATGAAGGTCTTTCATAACATGTGTTCACTCCAGTCTCTTTGAATGCGCGGTAGTACGCAATATCGTTAGTATTCAGTACCGCACATAGAGAGCGCTCTAGCATATCAACTCATTATTCTGTGGGAGAGT